>CM036586.1:28359447-28386947 GCA_020745705.1 Hemiprocne comata
AAAAGGCTGGAGCGTGATGGCCCAACTCCGTGACAGCAGCGTGCTACAATTCAAAGTGTGCAGCATTCCCTGGCTGTTTGTCTGTATCACATTCACTTTATTAAAGATGCCATTATGGGAAAGGCTGGCCCTCACTGTGCCATTATCAGAAAGGTAAACAATATTTCTTGTGAAAGAGGGGCCATTTCTGTGACTAAACAAAGGAAATATTTATTAATTTTTTGAGAAACTTAAAAATAATGTGTTGCTAGTTTTCTATAACCAGGAGTGCTTAATTATTAAAATAATGAGACTCTGGAAGGAAACAGCAAGAAACAATAGAAATTTTATTTGTACATTATTGTGACAGAAATAAGAATAATCTGCTCTACCTCTAAGGCCAGTGGGACTTCTAATGAGAGAAAACCCCAGCTAATGACTTCAGACTTTGTGTTTATTATTCTAGGTAACGGCAATTGTTTGCTAAATATAGTATAGTGCACCATTAAGTAAAAAAAATGGATAAGGATTTTGTATGTCTAAGAACACATACTTTTCTCACATAGAAGGGTAAAAAAATCTGGGATTCAAAATCAATGTGAAAAAAGTGAACAATGTTGTAACAGATTTTTTGCAATTTTCTTTAAGAACCAATGCACAATAAACTTACTTGTGCAGGATTTCAAGAATGTTTGGCACTCTTCTTTAACTTCATAGGGTTTTATGTAGATACTAATAAAGAACCTCATTTTTCTTCATGCAGTCTGTATTTCATTGAACAAAGACATGTCTGAAATACTTTGATTTTACTTTTTTTTTCAAAAGTGAGGAAAAAAGTTTTCATTTCAAATGAAGCAAATATATAAGTTTAAGAGTGGTATATATTTTGATTTTTGAGATAATTATTTCTCTATATATTTCAGAAAGAAACCTGATATATCAGATGTTTGTTTTTATACATATAACTTACTGAAATCTCAATTAACACATCAGCCTTTGCCCACAGCTGTTTACAGTGGAAAACAAGGAAATGTGTCACCTGTTAACTGTCTTAGAAAGTAAGGTGGCATTGCTGTGATTTGTGTTGGTAATCGCCAGTATCAAGATCCATTGTTGAATAAAATGTTAAGTGAGCAGCATCTCCCCGTAAAGAACTTGAAAAAATATCCTAGTATTCCACCCAGCCATCTCTCCTTCCCCACCACAGGCAAAAATATGAATAAACAAAATCAGTGAGCCTTATAATGTGACCTGAAAGTGAACAACCTTGCATTTGTGAGATCAGCATGGGAGGTAATTAAGTGACCAATAAGTCATCACTAAAAACACATTGCTTCCTATCCCCTGTAGTTTGAAACTAGAAGCTGTTAACAGCAAATGCCCCAGCAGAATCAGCCTGTAGCTGCTCATTCCATAATGGTTTCCAACTCCCTGTGAAATGTGCAAATATGTTTGGCTGTGCCCAAAGTCTGGAGAAGGCACAAACGATTTTAGCAGAGTTCTGATCAGTCTGGAGGCAGAAGTGTGCGTGGTGGCTGCCCAAGCAGCTTGTTGTGTCCTTTCAGCTGAAGAGCACTGAGGGCTCTACAAGCTTTGCTTTCTTTGCCATGTCACTTCAAACTTCAGAATCGGAAGATGTGCAGATGGTTTGGACAAGCAAACATAGTGCCAAAGCTGTAGTCATAGTAAATCATGCTACAAAACACCAGCTACAGTTGTATCATAATGATTCTGTAAGAAGATTAGGATAAGCAGACTAAAATACTAAAGGAAGGCCTCTCCAAAATACTGTATGCAGCCTTTGCCAGTTTGTTAATAGAGAGCAGCCTCAGAGGCAAAACTGTTCTAGTCTAGAAACTCTGCAGCTGAGCCAGCAAGGCACTCTGTACAAGGTAATTTGCCCCTGCAGGGCTGGGATGGTGGGGGGGGTTAGGACCACTCCTATATGCTGGAAGACAGGTCATGTTACATCAAATACAGCTTAGAGGAAACCCAGCTGTATGGCTGCCAGCCTGGAGCTGGCTCATATCCAGAGAGCTTGGACCATCGGAAATGAAGCTTGAGTCTGTATGTATCCATCTATATTGACATTTCCCTAAATCCTCATTTGCAAGTCAGGTGTAAGAGCCTGCCGGGTTTTGAAATTCTAGTCATTTTTCCAAATGATCTTAAGTATCTGAAAATACTGGCATTGGTCAGCCATGACAGAGATAAAACACAATTTCTCCATTTTCCTCTGATATTTTGTGTTTTACCCATGAATTGCAACGACAAGTATGGATACAATTCTCATTTTGCTGGGAAACTCCAACAACAGTGAAGTTTCTTAAGGGGGCAAAAAAAGAAAGAAAAAAAAAAAAAAAGGGATCAGGTGGAATATAATCATAGAATCCCAGGTGGAAGGGACCTCAAGGATCATCTGGTCTGGATGGCCCAGCACTGTCCAGCTGAATCTTAAAAGTGTCCAATGTTAGGGAATTTACCACTTCCCTGGAGAGATTATTCCAATGGCTGATTGTTGTAATTGTGAAAATTTTTCCTCTTGTGTCCAATCAGAATCTACCCAGGAGTAATTTGTACCAATTACCCATCACCTTTTCCCTGTGATTTGTTGTAAAGAGAGAGTCTCCATCTTCTTCGTAGCCAGCCTTTAAATACTGGAACATGGTGATAAAGTCTCCCCTAAACCTTCTTTTCTCAAGGGTGAACAAACCCAGTTCTCTCAGCCTTTCCTCATATGGCTCATCATAAAACATTATTGTGTTTCTCAAGCTAAAAAGGTAGTCCACACAGGGAGAAGTGCTAATACTAAGAAAGAGAATACTATTCAAAGTGTTTGTATAAATATGTACAGCAGAATCTTCACACCTCTTCAAACATTGTTACGAAAATAAAAGCTTGTCCTCCAAAATCTTCCAGGGAAACAGCTGATTTCTTCCTCTAGGCTATGTTTGTATACTTTCATTCATTATGCTGCTTACAATGCATCCTTCTAATCCTTCCAGAACCAAAACTCATCTTTGGAAGTGCCCATAGCAGAGGGCAGCCTTTGCAACAATACTTTTTTCTAGTTGACAGAATGGGCCTCTGTTTGAAGGACATTCCCTAGGATCCTGAAATGCCTCTATCTTATATTGGTGAGCTTTGCTGTTTCTGCTAGCTGGCTACTAAGTATTTTCTTTCTGTGAAAAGACAAATTAGATTTATTTGTATATTTGTCTTTCATTTTTGCACTGGTCACTGACAAGTCCGTCCAGTCAGATAAGGTTAATTTTACTTTTGATGCTTTAAAATTTCAAAGAATTATCACCATGATGCTATTCTATATTATGTTCTGTTCTTCTGTTATAGTATTTGAATCAGAAAAAAAAACAATCTTTGTGTTTAAATTCTGAACTACTGTTGCTGGTTGTTGGAAATTGCAATTATTTAAAATATCATAAATTACTTAGTTTTCTGGAGCTCCATCAACGTGATTATTTTGAAGTCACATAAAAGAAGCAAAAATACTTCATCACAGTGGATTAATTTTTTATATTCACTAGACTAAGTGAGATAAGATTCCTTGAAGACCTACTTTGATCTAGCCTGTTTGTGCCCACGCTGTGTTTTCAAAACTGTCCTGCAACCATTGCAAAAACCACTCGTGATCCCAAAAGTACAGCTATTGCTGTGGCAGAGGGAGAAGCTCTGAAAAGTTGTTTCTCCTTTGCTGGAGCACCCTTGGCATCTCAATAGCCGAGAAAGTGGCAGTGGTCCTCTTGGGTGCAAATCAGCCACATAGGCAGAAAGTGAGAGAGGTGTCCAACATGCCACTCTTGTATCTGTCTTTCAACTGCTTAAGACACACCACCTCTAAGATACAAATCATGTTCAAATCTCTACTCAGTATGTGCATGTGATCCTTTATATCTCAGACATTGCCTCAAAGCATTTCCTGAATACTGAAGACTGCCAAGTAACTTTTTGTTATATGAAATGCTGTGGGAAGAATGAGACTCTTCAGTGTCCCACTGAATCCAATGGGTTTGCAGCAGAGGAGGAGCTCATGCAGGCTTTCACAGAATGGATAAGAAAAGATCAAGCAGAATTCTTGCTCTCTCAGCATCAAATGCAGTTTAGCCATTGATTTCAATGAGCTCTAAATGTCACCCTTCGGACCTTTATAGACACGTTGGTATGAGTAAGAACAGTTTTCAATAAAACCAGTTAGATGCTTGTTTAGCAGGATCAGAGCTGCTTCTTTAAAAAGCAGTTGTGGTTGAAACCTACATTCTCCTTCCTCCAGTGCATTGATTCTTGATTATATTCAGGCCTAGTATGGCAATTTCACAGCTTCAGGCCACCACAGTATTTTTTTTTTTCAGCTAAAAGAAACTGTTGACAATATCTGTCCATCTGCATGCTAAATGAGTATGCCTAAAACCAGTGTCATGAGCAGGAGGGAGGTTTGCTGGAGCTGACGCCACCTGTTGATAGCTGGACTAAGATCTGCCCATGGATTTTACACAGGTTGTTGAATATGAGCAGCTTATGGACACATAGTACTCTTGTATATGAACCTACAACATATACATAAACAATGTTCCCATACTGAAATGATACTTATTCTTAAGGAAATACACACTAAAAATAAAAAAAAGTTGCAAGGTTACTTTTAAACAAAACACTTACTGTTTCCACTTCCTCTCCCTTTTAATAGCAGTTCTTTAACCAACAGAGCATTTCAGGCCTCAGCTGTGGAGTTCTCTAGGATAAAACATTTGGCTTGGTATTAAAAGTTTTAATAAAAGTAACATAACATCTCTGAAATTAGTAACTCTCTTATTCACAGAGAAATGCCACTTTCTATGCAGCTGCAAAGTGTGAAACATAAATTTGCAACTTCTGCAATAATTACAGAATAACAGAATGTTAGGAGTCAGAAGGGACCTCTAAAGATCTTCGAGTCTGACCCCCCTGCCAGAGCAGGACAACCAGAGAATCTAGAGTAGAAACACATCTAGACAGGTCTTGAAAGTCTCCAGAGATTGGGCCTTCCTTCTTGACACCCACCCTTCAGATATTTATATACATTAATAAGATCCTCCCTCAGTCTTCTCTTCTCTAGATTAAACAGCCCCAGGACTCTCAGCCTTTCCTCATAAAACAGGTGTTCTAGTCCCTTAATCATTCTTGTAGCCCTCTGTTGGAGTCTCTCAAGTAAATCCCTGTCCCTCTTGAACTGGGGAGCCCAGAACTGGACACAGTACTCCAGATATGGTCTTACTAGAGCAGAGTAGAGGGGGAGGAGAACCTCCCTCAATCTTCTGGACACACTCTTCTTAATGCACCCCAGGATACCATTGGCCTTCTTGGCCACAAGGGCACATTGCTATCCCATGGATAACTTGTTGTCCACCAGAACTCCAAGATCCTTCTCCATGGAGCTGCTTTCTAGCAGGTTGGCTCCTAACCTGTACTGGTGCATGTTGTTGTTCCTTCCCAGGTGCAGGACTACGCACTCACTCTTACTGAACCTTATTAGGTTCCTCTTTGTCCAGCTCTCCAGTCTTTCCAAATCTTACTGAATGGCCACACAGCCTTCTGGTGAATCAGCCAATCCTCCCAGCTTCGTATCGTCAGCAAACTTGCTGAGGATACACTCTGTCCCCTCATCCAGGTCATTAATGAAGATGTTGAACAGGACTGGATCCAGAACTTGTCCCTGGGGGACTCCACTAGACAGGTCTCCAGCTGGACTCTGCATTGTTGATCACCACCCTCTGGGCTCTATTATTTAACTAGTTCTTAATCCAACTCACTGTCCATTCTTCTACCCCACACTTCATGAGCTTGCTAATAATTTTGTTAGTAACATAAGCAATTAGCATTTCACACTGAACTAATACTATTAGTTAAAATGTTAATGTACAGGCCTTTAGCATTCAATGTGCAATCCACTGAAAAAAAATAGGAAGGACAAATAACAAGTTTTTCCTTTTGTTTCAAAAACCTCTGCATTTTTTCCAGAAATACTCACTGATTTCTTTGGCCCAACATTTTAATTCTGTTGAAAGCTGTGTTCTATTTATTTTGTTTGTTGTACAGTACAGCTTAGAAGATCCAAGTCAAGAGAAGTCCCTTTTGTACCAGGTATATTTAACATACATATCAGAAAACAGATGCTACCAATGGAATTTTGAATGATGTCGTAGTACTACTTGAATTGGTGCTGAGAAGAGAAATAGAGTATTTGGGAAAAGGGGGCAAAGGAGGTTATATTTATCAGGCTCTTACAAAGAGAAATCTGCAAAAGAAGCTTGAAGTGACTCATATATATATATGTATGTATGTATCTGCAGAGAAAGTCCTGAGTCAATGGTGCTCTTTAAGCTAACAAGATGGACTGAGAACAGTGAGAGTAAGAAGTGACAGGGATGGAATTTGTGAGGGAACATCAAGAGTTTATTGTCTCTTGTTTGCCACATAGAAACCCCTTTGAGGCACTGGCCTCCTTTCATACATGGCCACAGCTACTGGGACCAGTTCAATGAAGCGCTGAAGTATATCAAATGCCTATAGTTTCCTGGCCAGTCGATTGTGTCATTAAACATGAAACCTTTTGCAGGTTTCTCAGCTCACATCATACACAGTGTATCTTTTAGTACACTGGTAGCCTACTAAACCCAGACTAGTTGCCCTGTGTAGACTATATTAATATACCTGCTACTAGATAAAGCAGTGTTATCCATTTTCCATAACTAGGAATAAATGAATCTGTAGTTTCTGTTCATTCTATCCTGTTTTGCTGTCTTCTGCAGTCATTTGGTGTCTACTTATTACATGTTTGTTTCCCATACCCAACTTCAACATACACCTTCAATTTCCCTTAGTGGCTGGTGCCTTTTTGTCGTACAGGGGTTTCTTCCTGGACTCATGTTGTTTCACAGTCTTTTTTTTTAGCCTTGAGGCCAACTTGGACATTCAGAAAAGATGATGTAAGGTACTTTTCACTTAGCTGATTTATTGCACATCATTATCAGGTAGAAAAGTGCAACTAAATCTGATATTTCTCCAGAAAAAAATTTCAAGATAAGATCTTAGATGTGAATTGTCAAATTCACTCTGTCTGGATGGATGTCTAAGTTATAATATGAAGTGGAAAATGTGCAGTCAGAACAATAAGAAAACCACATTAGGCAAAAATGAATAAGGTGCCAAGGGTCTTACATGATGGCAAATCATAACCAGTGCTCAAAGTTCAGTGGATGGGGATATTGAGTAATAGGAAGATAAGGATCTAAATACAGATATTTAACCTCTGAAGGCCTTCAATGGGCCTGTTCTGTAGAAGATAGATTATAGCTACATGAAGCTTAGACATAAATGAACTCTGGCACTTTCAAAGGGGTTTTCTTTCCTTTTTTTTTTTCCTTTTTTTTTTTCTTTTTTTTTTTTTTTTTCAAGGTTAAGTAATTTTTATGAATACCACTGAAAAATGAAGTAATTTCAGCAGTAACATTGAAGGGAAAGGAATGGAATGAATGAGGTGGTCATCTTTCTGAGAAGGCTATAAGAAAAAAAAAAACACTGTATTGAGGTTAATTTTTTTAAAATTGAGGTTATAGTCTTTAAGTGAGTAATTCCAAGGAACTTTATAAGAGGAAAAGTTTTTGCCCTCCCGGAGTAGTGAGATGTAGCAAACATCCCAGATATTAAGCTAGCAGCTTAGTACAGAATTTTTTCTCTACGTGTGGTTGATTAGGCTTTGTTATCACAAAACCTCTTAGTGGGTCATTGACTATCACATGGCAGAAACGGTGGACTTGTTAATAGTTTTGTGTACTGCTCTGCACCAGACCATCTCTGGCTGGCTGTGGTACAAACTGAGTTGTTGTACGTGGTCTTATTGGTTGTCTCCGGCTCAGCAGACAGAACTTCTGATTTGGATATTGTCTGCCAATGTGACCAAATTCAGAGGGGCTAAAAATGCACTGGCTTCTATAGAAAACAACAAGGATTGTTGGGAAAAAGCAGTAAAGGCCTGAAGAAGATGAGTATTTCAAGAATAAACATGAAACCAGAAATTTCTTTGGCTGCTAACAGCTCCAATTTTACAAGCATGAAAAATACGGAATGTACATTTTGCCATGCTCCTAGTAGGCTCTACCATTGTTGTTTGACACTTCTCAGTTGTAGGGCCTTAGTCTGTATCAGGTGCTCTTGTTTTCTCATAATAAAATTGCTTTGTAGTAAAATTACAGAAGTTAATTTAATTTTCTTTCAAAACTCTGTTTTTTTACTGTGAACCTAAGAGTTTTAAACATAAAAACTTTTAAAAATGTAAAATGTAGGTTTTCTATAAAAAATATTCCAACACTTACTGTTATTACTCAACATGGATATAAACTTGAGTTTTTAATTCACAAGCTCACTTGCTTGAAGGCACATACTGCAAAACCTCTGTGTCAATATTCCTGTGTCAGTTGAAGTAAAGAGCATGGACATAATTTTCTTTATGGATAGCACAGTGGGGCTGGAAATGTAGTGATTCCCTATCATTTTGCCTTGTGAATTCCCTCATGCTTGTAGAGATTCTCCTGCTTTCGGTTAATTTATGCAAAGTGCTGTTAAACAAATCACTACATATGAAGATAAGATAGCATAATGCACTAATGTATTTTTGTTGTGATTCTGAAAATTACAGAAAGTAATGGTATAGTTAATCTCTCATAATTTTTTTAATTAAACATAATTTGTAATTACAAACTGATATTCCCAATCCAATCTCTCTCATGCTAAAATTCCCTTGGGTATGCTACTGAAAAGCAACACAAAACAATCTGCTTGGCACTACCCATATCTGTTGTTACTTAACTGTATTTTGATGCTGACTAATATGCACCTTGAAGAACATGAATGAAAATGCAAATATGAAGCATGACAAATTAGCAGCTGAAACTAGCAAGTCAAAAAGATATAACCAAATTTTGGTGCCACAAAACTCTTACAGATCAGCACTGAAAAAGCTTCTATTTTTTATTTTCTTGAAAAGATGGAATTTAGAATATTCAAGCAGGGCTCTAAAGCCAACTCCAGACTACCTGTCAGAGCTCAACAGTCTCTTCAGCAGGAAGATGGTCCAGCTCTCAGGTCTACTGAATATTTAATAACTGTTGCACTTGAGCTGTCCTGATGCTCTGCTTTACTAGGTTGGGATGGCAGAAACATAACCTTGATGTTAGCAGATATGGAGCTACAAAGAGTGTGATTTCTCTTGGACATTCAATGTTAACAATTGGTTTTTTGTGCAGTAGGTATGTATTGCCTTCTCCTTTTCCTCTTTAATAATGTGTTGACTCCATCTGGCATAGTGAAGTCCTTCCTAATTAGCCATTATCTTTGTATAGGAGGGTCATAGTTTTAAACATGCACAGATTATTTCTCCCAAAGCTACAGCTTACACACCAGAAGATGCACGTCCCACAAACACATTCTGTATTTAGAAAAATATAAACAAAATTGCCTCTAAACATTACCTAACAGGTAATACCTCTGCACTCTGGATCCAGTTGAAGTGTCCAGGGGAGTAGCTGGAAGTAACATGCAGTTATCCCATGAGCCACACACATACTCCTCTGTCCGGAGACTGCAGACCAAGGCAGGGGACTCATCCAAAGAGTCTACAGCTCACTGACAGCTTTGCAGCTTGCTCAGATAGTGGCACATACTACCTAGTCATTAGAGATGGCAGCAGCAATGTTGATTTGAACCTGGGATAGAGAAGAGACTATGCAATTCCTTGCCAGCTTGCAGCACCATTGCAGGTTGGTAAACATAAGGTAAAGTCTGGTCTACCTTCCCTTGCCCCAACCTGCAAGAGGATAGCGTGAGCAAGGAGTAAAAATTACTTCAAATTGTACTTCAAATTGTTTATTTTCATCCTCCCCATGTTGTAGATCTGAGGTTTCATAAACTCCATTGCTCTACTTTTTTTTTCCAATTAAAACGCTGTGAAAATAATTTTTGTATTTTTATTCATTTTTTCTTAAGGAAAATGTGCAGTGCAATTTCTATCTCAGAACACAGTTTGGAGTCCCCTCACAGAAGAAAGGTAAGGGCTATAAAAATGGTCTTCATAGTAAGAATAATCGGGTTTTCCCTGGTACAGTGGGTCTATAATGTTAATAGATTTATTTTTCCATGTTGGTCTGAATTCTTAAATACAGAACTTATAAAAATACATGCAACGTACAAAATTTCTGATATCAAAAGGCATTGCTCTGTTTTTGTCAGACATTTTACACCTGAGCTGTTTGTATTGGTACTTGAATCCCATTTTTGGAGCTTGTATGTCAAAACCTGTTGCAACTAACAGTTTACCAGTGTTGCTTTGATCTCACCATCACAGTCATCTATGGCAAGTCTGATCTGGAGAAACAGATGGTGACATTTTGAATGTGTCACCTTGTGGGACTCAAACACAATTACAAAAAACTGCCACCTAAGAGGGTTTTTTTTTTCTTTCCATTTTAGCATTTTAAGTAGCCGAATGTCCTAGTGTGATTTGAATACTGGTTTGGTGACTTGGTAACTGTCTTGATGAGCAGGTGTAAAGTTCAAAATCTAAGTACTTTGAGGATGAGCTATGTGTTTTATTGGTGATAGGTTAAGAAAACTGGTCTAGGTTTGTATGGCTTTTTTTTGCCCAGCCGGATGTTAATAGTGACCAAGAGACCTCACCATTCTTCTTCTTCCATCCTCACCTGCTGTCTTCTCTAGGGAGAATTTAAATGCCATAAAATCCATCCCTCATGCACTGTTTCCCTCTTCGAGCATTCTCATGTCCTTCGGCTGCTTCTCTGCTTCCTTATGAAGCGTTCCTCTCATGCCACCACCAATATCACACCCTTCTGCACCTCTTGTTATCATCACTGTGTCCATATTCATGTAGCTTCTAATTAAGACAATCCTTGGCTTTCAGTACTCACTGTGGACTCCCTAGTGGCAACATAAGAGAGACTTTCCATGAGTGGGGAGGAACGGTGAATGAAGAGGCAATTTGAGAATGGACAGGAGACAGAGGAAGGAATGTTTACATTTTAGAGGGAGAAATAAAAAGACCACTAAGATTATCCTGACACCTTTCACATGCCTCTGAGTTAAACCAAACTACTATACATGAGAAAAGAAGGGCTTTTACATTGCTGGAAAAAAAAAAAAAGTGAGCTAATTTGTGTAGTGTTTATCAACCAAAAAAGAGGTAAAAGCAAACAATATGTTGGAAAAGTATAGATATGATTATTCAATAGAAATTTGAGGAAATTATCCCAGCACAGTCCAGGAGACTAATGAGTCCATATTAAGAAAATGACACAGTGCAGGTCACCCTATTATAAAACAGGATATTACAGAAATGGAGAAGGTGCAGCTAAGGGCAAGCAGAGTGCCACAGCAACACAATGATCTTAGTTATTCAGAAAGGTTAGAGAAACAAGATCCATAGGCTAGGAAAAAGAATTAAGATTAAGATAGAGCCTCAGCAAAGTGTGCCAGAGTATTTTCATGCAATAGGTATGACAGCTTTGAAGACAATACCAAAAAGAGGATATTTGAACTTGTATCACTACAAGTGTAGGGTATAAACCTGATTAAGGGCACTGTCATTTAGATTCATTAGTTTGCTCTATGTGTAGTAAATAATACATAGAGTATAAGTAATGATTAAATGGATTCAAGTGGTTTAAAATATAGAGCCAATTAAATGGTCATGAGTTTTCCCACTTCCAAAAGAACGCCTGAAATTTTTTATAAACATCCCTTACATATCTTTTTTTAAACCTATGTGGTCTTATATCTAGCCAATCTTGCAATCAAATTTGTATTTAGGATAGGCCAAAAAATGGGACAGAAAATATTACATAAACACAGAGCAGAATTAAGCAGGCAGGCTTTGTGATGAATTTGTGTAATTTAGCTCTTTCAAAAAAAATAATATTATCAATTTTTTAAAAAATAGCAGACAATGGAGTAATGCACATTGTATATGAATACAGGTTTAGTTGTAAACAAACCGTTCTATTAAGTTAACAATCAAAAAAAAGCCTACCCTATTGCTCCTTTGTCAGGCACAAAAGAGTATTTTATTCACAAAAAGGTACTGCTGGTTTTATGCATTACAACAATTGGGACATTTCTGAATGTAAAAAACTTCATGAGAATCTTGATTAGTCCAGATTATTTTCTACACTGTTTCGAACTGCAAGTGGTACTCATAGCAAGATTTAAAATGTACTTTTTAAACACATCTATACTTTGGAGCAATGCCATTCTTAACTCAATGGAGAATATCCATCAAGGACACAGACATGTAGTCCTAGAAATACAGTGTCAGTCCAAAGGATAAGGGGTATTTGGTAAATTGTTTCAACATTCGCTTTTCACCAAGCAAACCACATTCTTTGTCCTTGTTGGATCCTTGATAATTAGTCTCATCTATCTGTAATATACTCAAGCTACAGGGACTAAGTATGACCTCTGGTGTGAAGAGAATATATTTAATTTACCCTTAAATGTGTAAAATTTTACCAGTATCAATAAATAGAAAATGCTAATTTTATAAAATAAATTTTAAAAGAGTGAATGAAATAGAGTTACAATTAGAGAAAACATCAGTTAGATTAACTCATATATTTAGATGTTTCTGCAGTTACTGGCAGGGAAAAAAATGGATTAAGAAGAATTAGCATTTCATTGTGTACTTGGAAATTAGGTACCAGAAGGGTGTGGAAGTAGGTCTGAATAAGAGTGAACTCATATGTTTGGGGAGAAAAAGTGATCACTTAAGAATCCATGGTGTGCATCTGAAAATCCCATTAGAGACTGTCAAGCTGCATTGGTCAGACAAAAAGAATATGAAATGGGACCAATTAATACCGATGCTGTTGAGTGCATGGCAATAGCTTCTAGTTCCTGATTTACAGAGGAGAATACAATTGAGTGGAAATGATTTTGATACATTTGCATTTGTGGCTATAAATCATATTGTGTATTAAGAGATCTAGTAACTACAGAGCATTGACTACAGCCTGTGATTCCCCATTCAAAGTCTGGACAATACCACTGGTTCCATCACTGATCTTTCCAATGACCTTGACCAGATCACTTCTCTTTGTATATGTTTCACGTACTGAGTTTTGTTATGTCTTGCTATATTTATATATATATATATGTTGATTGTAAGCCTTTACAGTCTTCCGGAGAATGGCTTTTTTACCGTGTTTGTACAGTCTGCAGCTGTATGAGCATGTGATCTTCTCTAGGGAGAATTTAAATACCATAAAATCATGCAAGCAGCAGAAGGACCACAGCACAGAAAGGGAGAAAATCAATGGGATTTGGGGATCAAGGAATTTTAAACTCAAGGATTTCCGAATATATAGTTTCCTTGCACTGAAATAGCTCTTAATCTGATCCAAAATTTGATCTATTTGCTCAGCATGTTTCCATGTCCTTGAAACAATTAATTTGTGACAGTTACACATTTTTATAGATTAGAAGGAGAGAGCTTTAACATATTTTTTTCCAGACACTGAATGGTAGGTCTCTAGTACTTCTAAAAACTGACATTCTCGGCTCTTAATTAAGGAGTAAATAGTATTCTACCTAAATAGAAGAACTCTGATCTTCAGAGCTGTGGAACATCCTGCCAGAAATATGGTTCAGAGGACTCTATCTTCACGCATCAGCAAGAAGAAAGGATGTGTCCTCTTCCAGGCTGACTGGACCCTTCTCCACATCCTTTGTTCCCTCCATTATTATTTATTCTCCAGTGTGTCTAAACATTTGGTTGGTGGTTAAAATTACTATTCTGCAGGTCTCAAGGGGTCATTCAGCCCAGTGTTCAAGGCCAGGCTGGATGGGGCTTTGAGCAACCTGGCCTAGTGAAAGTTGTCTCTGCCTATGGCAGTGGGGGTTTCAACTAGATGATCTTTAAGGTCCCTTCCAACCCAAATCATTCTATGATTCTATAACTATGGAGCCACCACAACTGACTTCATATGTACAATAAATCCATTGTACAGTCATTTCTGTTATTATTCTATAGAGTAGGGAAGCCTCAGCTAAATAGCAATCTCATTGTGACAGTAAGGTGCCCAATTCAGACCAACTGGTATATTTAAACATGTTCTTCAGCTGATTTTCAGCCAGTGAGTTATCCGAGGCAGCCTTTCCCCTGGGATTTGTGCCACTCTAGTTACAAGGCTGCCCGCCTTAGGCAAACTGCTTATTTTGCAGTACGTTATTGCTTCCACTCCTGTATGGGTATTGTCATTCAAAATTCCTATGGTGTGACACCCAAGCCTGGTAGAGCCACAGGCTGCAGCTCAGGTAGCTTGTTAACAGAGATTAAACCAAACCACTTCTGAAGGGTTTAGTATTAATAACAGGTAAGGAGCCTTTTACTGAGGCAACACCTCCATTTCCTTCTTCTACCCTCTCTTTCTGGAGGGACAGTGGTTTAGCAGGAGAATTGCATCTAGATTTTCATTTATCAGCCAGTAAAGCATTTTCCTATGCACTATCATAAGTGTGTTCAGGAAGAGCAAGCCAAATGGAATGAAAACCAAAGTGCAAGCGGTGTTATGCCAGCAGGCTTTTCCCCATATTTATAGCTTCTTCCGTTGACTCGTCACTGCAATAGGAAAAAGATCATTTTGTTCTTGACTTATTAATAGAGAAGAAAAGGGGATTTATAAGCTATCTGGTTTAAAAATGTTCTAGCATCTATCAGCCACCAGCAACTTTTAAATTCTCTACTGAGAAATAGTACACTGAATTTATCTCTACAACTCAACACTAAAAGTAGTCTAGGAAAGCCTAGAAGCAGTTAGAATATGTGAAAGACTAATTTTTGCATTAGCTGGTCTCAAGTGATGATCAGACAGATAGTTCACAAGCACTTTGGTAAAGAAAAATAAAACTGATGACTATATCATCAGACATCATGCTCTTTCTGCTTGGCTAGTTAACATTCTATTTTCAGTGCAAAAATTCTACATGGTACCCTTTAAAATGCACTCAAAGGCATGTAACATTCACTCTTCTCTCTTTTCCCCATATTTATGGACCATCTTGTTTATTCAAAAAAGTTTCTTCCAGCTGAAGTGAAACAAGTTCAGTTTAGAAGAGTAAAAAACACAATGCGGTTCCAGTCATGAGAGAAGTAATTCAGACCTCACTAGTGAGCAGAGTTGTGTTTTCTGGTTTCTGCCATCAGCATGAGCCTGTGTTTTGCATACACATTTTATAGACACAAGTTTTGGTGCTTAGACTTAAGGTTTTGGCATGTTATTAAGTTTCTTACATCCATGTGAGAGCCTATTTACCCTTCCAGGCAGTTGTTGTTTCTCTGAATGGGCAACTCAGCTGAACAACAGCAATAAAAAGCCAAAACAAATAACTCTGTAGTCCAAAACCTCAAATAGATAACACCATAGTATTTTCAAATGTAATGCTCTTATCTTATAAATGAGGTCATGTGTCTTGCAATATCAAAGAAAACAACAGCATGAGCATGAGCACAGGTGTCCAGGCCTCAGCATGGGGCCACCTGCCTCAGCATGCACATGCATTTTCAGCATTGCTGGGCAGCTAATCGGGTCCAGACTTGAAAATATCTGACTGTAAGGTGTCACCCTACACTTCTGGCACATTTAATGATGAATCACACAATCACTTTCCAAATAGTCTTTCTGTTTACTTTAAACTTTATTTTCTAAGCAAAGTTTAATGGACTAAAGGAATGTTAAGCAACTTAAAAGTTACAAATGTGACAATCATGAGATAGTTACGAAAAACAGAGTCAAAAAGTGAAATCCCAATACAATAAATAATATAATAAATAAAACTATGTAATCCAAAGAAAACCAACTGTAAATAAAACACACCTTTTAATCACCACTTCATCATTTTTCTCTCCTGGTGTAGATTTTTCACATGCATGTGAATATATCTTCATTGTCTGTAATTACATGGTACTGATTCACTTCAAATTGAGGATCTAGATCATGATCTTTCTAATTCTCTAATTGCTAGTCTTTTCTTGTATAGAAAGATACTATATTATACAAAGATACATTGGATGCAAAGACTGATAAAGATAGAATTTTGAAGGTGAAAAATAGTATGCAGACCTTGCCCACTCGCTCCACTGTGCTTAATTGTGCATTTACTGTATTCTTTGCCTATTTTGCTGTCATTAGAGCTGATTGGATCAACAAAAAAAAATCCCTCTGATTTTTTTATTGCATTTTTCAAGCTGAAAATATATTGGTGATAGAATTTCTGTTTGAATGAAAGAGAAAAGAGCTGTTACCATCTTGCTGCATGAAGGGAAAGAAGTTATATATAGAATGTGTACGCTAATGACTAGGAGGTGTTGATTAGGGCCATACTTGTATTTCACACAAAGATGTGTGAACCTTTCATTACAAAACTTGTAAGAAAGCAGAATATGCCTCATTTATGTGTTTGTTTATTAAAATAAAAGTCAGAAGTTTGCCTAAGTTGAACTAACTTTCATCAGATTGGAACTGCTTCCTCCTCCTCCTCTTTTCCCTTGCCACAGCCCCTGCCACCAGCCTGCCCACTGGGCAGTACAGTGTGCATTTTACTACTGATTAAAATAAGCACCTTTTGAGTAAGTGGTCTGAATGTTGCTCAGGTCTCCATCAGCCTGGTGGAGTACAGGTTGCTGACTTGGCAAATGTCCCTTATTCTCAAGAGTAAGCAAAAGGCCAAGCTGATCAGTAGCTCCGGAACAGCCCAGCGGGAGAAACATCAAAACAATTCCAGGAGATAAACCATTGGGTTGCTGAGGGAAAAGGAAGGCCACTCACATTCAGACAGTATTTGACAAAGGTGGGCTTTTCAAATAGCTCTTTTTTTTTGAATATGAACTAAAATTGCCATCTCAGCTCTACTTTGTGCCTGCTCAAGCTGAGTTTGCTCCTGTAATGGCAGGGAAAAGCTTTTCAGAGGCAGATCTGAGAGCCAGCTGGAGTAGCTGAGAAAAGGTATTCCTCTTCTCAAGCTTAAATGGGCAACTGTGTTCAGTAATGGGTATTTTAGATGAAATATGTGGTTCTGCATGCTTGTTTATGCTGTGTTGAAGACCCTGTTATTGCTTTTGTTGGTGGATAATTTCATCTGACAAAGTACTGCAGATTCATCTTTATGTATGAATTTACAAGTACAGAGTGGGAAGCTTAAAAAAAAATAATAGAGAACTGAACACAGAGCGTCACAGTGCACAAATTAGAACATTCAGCAGTTTGAAAATGCCAGGATAGGTAATTTTAATTTTTCATAGGACCTTTGTAATTGTAATGCTTTAGCTTTTCTTCATGAGTATAAGCATCGGGAAATCAAACTCGCTGAAGAACAGATTAAACATTGTTTCAAAAAATTGTTTGAATGAGAAAGGAGAATATATTGCTCACATTTAACCAGTATCACTGTGTCACAGTTTGACTCAGGATTGCCAATTAAACCATGAACAACAATGCTCCTAACAGGTAGGAAGGAGAGAGAGAATTAGGAGAGAGACTTAGCTGGATTGAAAACTAAACTAGACAGATTTAATTATATGTACAATTATATACAAGTATGTTCAGGAATGTGCAAAAGCCTCTTGCCAGCAACTCCCCCGACACTCTCCTTAGCTGTGAGCATTCCCAAAAACTCTCAGCCCGCAGGCAGGAGATAAGGCAGAGCAGACAGGGGCTGGGTTATGAGGGTTATGAGTTCAGAGCCTGGGGTCGACGGTGATGGATGGATGGAGTCCTCCCCGGATGCTGGCCATGGACGGAAGAGCAGGGAAGAAGAAGCAGGAAGGAAGTTGTCTTCTGTGATCTCTGACATTCTTCAGAGCTTACATAGATAAATGGAATGGAATACTTTTGGTCAGTTCTGCTGTCTGTCTAGTCCAGCTCCCCTACGGGGGGGTCATAGATACAAGTCTCCTGCCCCAGTAGCCTCTGCAGCAGCAGAGTTAAGAAGCAACCTTGGAGTCTCAGCAGTAACACAAACATTCCAGTGTTGTCAGTCCACTAGCTGGAACACTTGCTGCTAGTTAAAAGACAGCTTACTGAAGAAAAAATAAAATCAGTAAAAGGAAAATTTAACTTCATCCTGGCTCAAACAAGAACACACTGTGAACGTGAAATGTGTTGTCAACAGCTGAATTTTCTATTGTAACTTTTGCTGTGTGGTTAAGGAATAAAATGGGAGTCTTTGTGTAGCCCCTATCTATGCCTGGGCTAAGTTATCATTGTAGGAAAGGTCATGGGACAGGGTGAAATGATACCACTTCCCAAATCCTTGAGTTCTAAGAGATACTGGTTACTTTGGTTACGCAAGTTGCTTTACGCTCTTTGTAATTTTTGGAATACACTGTAATTCTTGAGAAGTTACTCAACACCTGAAGGAAAAAGGCATAATGAAAACAGAAAAAGCCTTTTTATTTGGGGATTCCATAATTTTTTTCCTGAACCGTGTTCATGAATATCATAGTATCATCTAAAGAGGAAGCAGAGTGAAAGCTCACAATGTGATTAGATTTTTTTTTTTTAAGGTTCTTAGGTAAATGAAATTTCTTCTAGTTCATTGTCTTAATTAATTGGTCCTACTGACTTTACCCATCTCTAAATGTCGTTTCCAATTTCTCCATCTTGCAGTCACTGTGTGGTGTCAGAGAGCCAGCTTTCCTTCTCCACTGGACTTTATAGCTTTCTTCTACTATTTGAAATTGTTCAATCTGCTGTCTTTTCCCATCTGATTAATTTAACAAGTATCCCACCTCCTGAAAGGGGGAGGAGAGGTACACTAGTTCATGTTCATTCTGAGTTAATGCCACAACTGGGCATGCTGTTGTATGAGAATTACTAGAAATCAACACATTGGGATGTCTTTGTTACACATTCCAGTAGTCAGTATGACAACATTATTAAAATATTTCTTACCCTAAAGGACATAAAAGTTGAATTAAAATATGAACGGATTACTACAGATTTCAAGTAAGATGTATCCACTTCTCAACAATTACATTAATTGGCCAGTCAAGCTGTTATGGTTTGGGAGACCCTGGTATGGTGTTGGACACCTACAGAGAGAGAGGGTCCTTAGGACCCTGAAAGACTGGAAGGGGTCAGTATTCCCACCCACTTCCTGTCACAATCTGTAAAAGTCAGGAGAGAAAGAAGCCAGGCTTTTCTTCCTTCTTGCTCCTTTCCCTCTGCTGGGTCTGCTGCTGGGTTCATTTGGCTTCCCACGTGCTCGCTCCAGAATCCAACTGCATCAGGTGCTGTGAGGAGCCGTGGACCTCTCTCCTGGAGCGGCCTGCGTTTCCCATATCCCTGCCATCATCAAGATCGGTTTTGTATATTTGTATATACATACTTACCTGTTTTTCCCCACCTACATTTTACCCTTTTTCCTGTGTTATAGTAAATTTGTTTCTAGTTTCAATTTCCAAAGTTTAAGTCTCTCTTCCTTATTCCCCTTCTACCTCCCCTTGGGAGGGTGGTAATAGCAATTCTGTCCTCTGGTTTTTTGGGGTTCACCTTTAATAGTTAAACCAGAACACAAGCATAAGAAATACCTTACAGCGGAACCTGGGAGAGGCTTCTTAAATAATATGAACATGAGAAAAACAGAACAAATCTTGAGAAAACAATCTCACCAAATTCCAGAAGTAACTTTTTACTTCATACATAAAATGTGTTGGGTTTTTTCCCATCTGAGCACATATTTAAATAAACAAGATGGAATAAATAAAATGAATGGGGTTTTCCAGCAGAAGAAAATCAATAGAGGAATGATGCTGTGAAGCCAAATGGAAGGTGCAACTGGTGGTTGGAGAACCCCTACCATTGTCCCAAGACTCCAGCTCAGGCTGAGGCAAGTCCTGCATTCAGGGGCCATAAAAAAACACAGATGGACTCAATATCTATTGAATCTCATTAACTACCATGTGTTTCTGTTAGATATAGAAGTTTACCCATAGGTAATGAATTGCTGGCTCAGGGGTAATGACGATACAGCAATAAAATAACCTTCCTTCAAGAAAACACTTGGCTTATTAGTAACTTCAGAAAATACAAATAGGAAAAAAATGCATGTATGACATAAATATTTAATTTATGTGCCTGCCCTATATTCTTGTATAATAAACAAAAAACATTCCTGAAAGAAAGTCTATAGATCTCACTGTTATGTGAAGCACAGGTTTCTCCTCTACACTGTATTGGATCTTGCTACATTCATTTTACAGGAGAGAAGAAATATGACAAAAGAAATCAACAGAAAGACCTTGAAAAATCTTAATCTTGTTTTTCCTTTCTCAGTACAAGACTCCTTTAAAGAGAGGAAAGATGCTACTGAAATACAAAATGAACCATAAAGCTAGGCAGTGTTGCTTGATCTTGTTTTGATTCACAGCCGCACAAAACCAGTTATTGTAAAGCTACTTTTTAATATATATGCACACATATCTATAGATACACTTATTAATGCTCACTGTATTAAAAAAAGATACAATCTTAATTAAGGGACATAAGGGTCTAAGGGGGAAAATTAAATTACAATGTCCAAGTGGAAAATATGCAAACATTTCTGTTAAAAATTACAAGCATGCAAACCAGTACTGCATAGCTTTATTTTTTGTCAGATATTTGCTATAAAAATGTGAACAATATATCAATGATGTAGACTTTGGTAACTATCACCCAAGATCAGTTGTCTGTAATAGGTGTTGTAGACTTCAGCTTGGAAGCCATGAGACCCTGCTGAAAAGCTGTGGTGACCCCACTATTAGTAATACGAGTGGCATTAAGAAAAAAAGAAATTTTACCTTTTATTTTTGCTTCACCTTTGATTTGACAAAGATGGAGAGCATCTAATAAGAATATTAGCCTTTGATACAGCAACTTGAAAATGTTTTTAACTTTTAGTAGCGTTTTGTCCCTGTTTTCTCACAGATATTTTACTAGCTTTTGATTTCCACATTCTGAGCTAAGGTATTTTCTTTCACTTAGCCACAGATTATGGCTATCCAATGAGAGGAAAACTTCACTTTGATATATTATCTGACATATTAGTTTATTTGGCTACATACTGTAACATTGTCTACCTTCAGGGTTTTTAAAAAAATCTTACCCAAATAAAAAGTATTCACTGAAATGATTTAGAGCCACACTGTGCTTTTGATCTGCATTAATAATTTCCACAGATTTTACTGATGTTTCAGGCATAGGGTATTAATTGGACTGTAACAATAAATGCATCCCCTGTTATTACTGCTTGACTAAGTAATGGACAAAAATTCTATAATTCTTAAAATTTCAGAATTTTTTTTTCAGACTAGCAGCTTTTCCTCCCCTGTAATTCCTTGCCCATTATCAATTTCTTGCTCTTTTTTTTTTTTTTTTTTAATTTCTGATTCATTCAGGCTTCAGTTGCTTCAAGTAGAAATGGTAAAACTTAAAATATATTTTAATGTATTGTAGTACTAGCCAGACTGTCTGCCTCATTATTTGCTGGCCCAGCCTTTAGACTTCTTAGAAGAAGAAATAGTGGAAATGTTTTTGGCAACACCTTACTAAAACATACAGCACTTTCTCTAACTAGAGCCCATTCATTTGTGTCGCTTTGTTTTCTTCATTTTCAATGAATGAGTTTTAGCTTCTCATCATTATCAGAGATTTAATATTGACACATTAATCACTATGCATTACATCATTTCTCAGCTATGTAATTAAACTTGAAATGTATCTTAAAAGAAGTATGTTGTAAATTACTTTTGACAGTCTGCTAGGGGACACCTAAATAACATTACTCTTATACAGACTTGTGGAGAGAGCAAATAATTAAAAATATTCCTGTTAATTACTAATATCTAATTATAAGTAAAGTTTGAAGGATGGTAGATATTGACTTTGGGGTCTTTTTCTTTAATTGTGAAATATTCAGGAGCTTGAAGAAGTCCCAAGTATCATTTATAGTTTTGATGTAACACGTGCCCAACTTTCGATTGATTCCCCTTGACTTTTCTGCCCCAGAAACATTATATATCTGTAATTAACCTCAGGCCCAGGCTCTGCTGTCCAGTTTGCCTTGAAGGCCCAGAATGCTGTAAAAATCATTGCTTTTGCATTATATAAACTGTTAGAATAAGAATCAAAGAACTGTCACAGAGAATTTTACTCCTCTACAGTGAAAGAAAACCCATAGCAGTTTTTTCCTCAGGACTGGTATTGGCAGGGCTGGAGAAGCAACTGAAGGTTGACAGGATTTGAGCAACAGGTCCATAGTTCCGTGTCCTCTGTCTGCATATTGCACAGCAGTTCTCACCAGGTTGTTCAAACACAGCTGGACTGGTTGAAGTTTTCACTTTCTTCCCACGTGCTTGTTAGTGGCTGTTTGCAAATGCAGGTTTGTAATATAATGTTCGGTCTCTGAAATAGATATATATGTATATGCTTTTTATAAAAAACAAAACAAAAAAACCCTAGCATAATGATGCATTTCATAAATGCACCTACAACCAGATACATCGATTAGGATCAAAACTCTTCCACATATTTAGGCATGGTCTCCATTTGCTCTAATAACAGCATCATTCAACTTCTTAATAAGTAAGCATCATAGTTAAGCTATGTTGTTATTTTTCAGCTTTGAAGAAGTACTGAAAGAAAACACTTTCTACCACACAGATAGAACTGTTGTAATTGCACTGAGCTATACATAAGGTATATTTTGCTTTTTTTTCTAATTTATTTAGGGTTAAGTTACATAGAAAGTAGGGTTCTACTAGTATTTCTTTTAGCTCAATACAAGTAGCGTTCTGAGAACTTAGGTAGGAAACATTAAAGCATTCTGAGCAAACTGATCTAGTGAAAGCTGTCCCTGTCCAGGTGTGGGGTTGGACTAGATGATCTTTAAAGATTCCTTCCAACCCATTCTCTGATTTACTATTAAGCTCTTCAGGTAGAAATATCTTAAAACTTAATTCTAATGTTATTGATGATAATGAAAGAACTCCACCACCACTACTTTTATGAAATAAAAAAGAATAAAATAAAAAAAATCCTTAGATAAGCCAGAGCCACAAGACAGGTCTCTTAGTGGCATCCAACATTTTGAACCAGTCGATGAGCGGTGGACATGTGTGCAAGCAGACACATGCAAAATTTTTGAGAATGTAAGTCACAACATACAGCTGATTATTTACATTTCCATCTATTGCCTTCCAAAACCAATCGTGGAATAAAACCCAACAACAAAAAAGCCTTATGAGGGATTAATTTTCTTAAAAATAAAGTTTTCCATTAAATATCACTGCCAGAAAGGAGCTTAACAAATTCTTTTCACATGCTAAACCCCACTAAGTCTGGGTGGGTCTGCATGAAGGGTTAGCATGTTTCATAACGTGCTGTATCTTGCGAAGTAACACACACAATGAAATGTGCTGTTGTCATTAATAGTTCGGGGTTTTTTGCTTTTTTTTTTTTTTACTAAAACTAGGTATGCTTCAGGTGTCCCAAGCCCTTCGTAAGAGAGCTACAGCAAGCTACATAAATTCTTTTATTAACTGAGCTCTTTAAGGTGGAAGAAAGTTCTTCCCAGAAAGAAAAAACCCTTTGGGTTATAAATAGATCAAAAAGAATTATATTTTTTATTTATACTCCAGAAATGTAAGCAAGTGAATGAAATGGTTTCATATACATTTTTACATCCATCAGCAGTGAAAACACTGTTCATACATCAATTCTATAGTAAAATGTACATCCTTTCTTGCTAAATATGCCAAATGTAATGGACAAAATAACAAGGGCAAAATGAGCTACCGGTCAATAGCTTTAGAAAAATAATAAAGCTCCCCTTCCCAATGCACATTATGATTAGAGCATGCAGGCAAAATAATAATTATTGAAAAAAATCCAAAATGTTAACTTCCAAATGGAGGAAATTTGTACATCAGACTACGGGGGACCCAGGACTGGTTTATAGTCCAGGCTGGTTTATACTAAATGCAGTTCAGTAGCTCTGATCCTGGCTCACTGCGCTTGGATTCCCTAATCACAAAGAAATGCATTCTTATGAAGTTAATCAGCTGTAGACACAGAATGCTGATGACAGTTTCCCCATATCTGCTTTATCTAAAGAAAACCCAGTTAGTGGCAATTCTACCAAATACTTGTAACATTCACATGAAACTTTAATTGATTTTCAAACAGTATAACTGTGCCATGAATTCAACCACACAGAACATAAGCCTTAAGCCCACTAGGTTTAAGCAATTGTGACTTTGTAGACTAAAACTATGTAAAATAAAATCTGATAACTCCCTGGTGTTAGAGGTAGACAGTTTTCTTTCAAATCCTAGGTTTGGTCCTTTATTTTATTCAGCAGTGAAAGCCATGAATACAGAACGAATAACAGCTGTTACAATTCTCAACCATGACTTCTAACGTCAGAGAATTCAAGGTATGAACATAGTACACAGTAATGAAAAGTATCAAAAATTAGTTTACCTCAAAAAAGATAAATAAAACAGGTATATCCCACCAATACATAAACAGATGTTTGTGCTACAGTTAAAATTTGCTGTATACAAAAGATCATAATCCCCGTCCTCAGCGTATGATAGAAGCAAGAATACATGAGCCATTTAAATTGTCAGACAATATGCTTTATAAGGTATGCACAGAAGTTCAAGCAATAAATACATACATTAGTTCAAAGCCTTACAATAGCTACGCAAAGCAGATGCAGAAAAGCAGATTTGCTATTACTAGCAAGCAATGATATAAGAGTAAAAATACATGAAATGCATTAAAGCAACATTTTTCTTAGAAAAAGTCTGGTCATTTATGGGTCCACCAACATTTTTACATAATATGCACAATTATCAAAATACAGACCAAGCATCTCAGAAAACTCCAAAAAACCTAAAATCTATTTTCAAAGCAATTGCAGTTTTGGAGGTTTTTCTGGTATAATGTGCAAGCAGCTATTTTTTTTTTTTAATTGTATTTATATAAAACCCATGCAAAACTCTACAGGTATATGCATTCTGTGGCTGAGACTTCCTTTCAAAAGTTTTGTAACTGAGGTATGCATACTTTAGCATTGTAGTCTTAGGCCACCTTCCTGATGGTACAATTACCACATTTACTTCCAGTCCATCAAAGTCTCTTGAACATGCACTCGGAAAGACCCTTCGTTCCCTTTCAGGTAAACCCCACATCAGAATCTTAGACGACTGATTGACTGAAAACAACCGCTTACAAGGTGAATCCTTCTCTTGATGTAATTACTGTAAACCTTCCGTTGATCATGACCCAAAGACAAACATAATGAAAAGTAGCAGTTACTGTGACGTTCTCACAATTCATGCAATCTGCCATAATTGTTCTAATTTCTTTTGTTTTTGTTTTTTTTTTCTTTTTTTTTTTTTTTCTTTTGCAGAGGTAGAAGCTTTCAGAAAGCCTTTTGGGTAAGTGGGAAAACCCTTTTGAAAGCCGTTATGTCCTTTTATTTGGCGTGGTAGATGACTGTGTATATCTTTAAGTCTATTTGCTGACTTCAGCAAAGAATAAACGATGAGCTTAGTTTGCAAGAACCAGGACCATCACATGGAACTGGTACATATGTTAAGCTCTAGCAGCCACCTTCTGTCAAAAACTGTTTGTAAAGCAATAACCATAATCAGGTTATGAGGTCCCTTGGTTGGGGGAAAAAGTATTCTCAAGACTTGGCACAGCACATGAAAAGCAACACGTAAAGTTTCTAGGTTTTAAGCAAACATCTGACTATGCTATTTTCAACTACACCATAACGCATTATCATATTTTTTGGGTTTGGAGTTGTCAAAAAAACCAGCATTCCAACAATTTGGCCTGTGCAAGTCTTCCAAAGGGAGTGTATTGTTAGTGTTAATATCCCGTATAAGCAGAGGCAGAATTATATGTAACTTTGGTTTGACTGAAAATAAATACCATGGACTACAATTGCTATATCTTTGCTTTCAGTGTAAAAACTCACCTAGATCACTTTAAATCAATATGAAATTAATTTTTGGCTTTACTAGACCTTTTATGTTTGGTTCCTACTTTTTTTTTTTTCATTATAACTTAAGACTATAAAAAATAGTACACAACAAAGATTAAGACCATACAAGACATCTTCTAACAACATGTATTCACCACAGAAAAAAACAGACCGAATGGGAAAAAAATAAAACATAATGTATTATATATAACAATATGCAATCTGCATTTGCATCAAGTACATAATTATTTTGGTCAGTGATCCACATTTGTTGCTTTCTATCATAACTTCCACTGCAGACTTTGTTCTCACCTCTGTCTTAAATGAAAGCAAATCTTCACTGCATTTAGATTGACTTTTGGCCTCAGAAGATTACACTGTGACTGAATTGACTTTTTCCATATTTGTTTCTTTGTATAGGGCTAAATGAAAAGATCCCAGAGGTCATCAGAAAACAGCAGGTAGTTCATGGAAAGGTTCCTTTGTACTAATTAAAGTTACAGAAGGCTGACCAAAGCATGTGGCTGCTTCTGTCGTTGAGCTATTGGCCATTGTTAGAGTTGGCTTTGGTTTGCAGCTGTAGCCTTTGACTGTGTTTGCAGGTAGACAAAGCTTTATCACAAGGAGGTAAAGAGTACAGTTGTAAGATATATGCAGATATGCAAATGTTTCTATGGTGCTTGCACAGACAATGTTAGCTTAGGATTGCACTTTACATCTTAACACTAACAGCACAGACTGGAAGCCTAAAGGTTTTTAGATGGTTGCAACAGTCTAATTACTGTGGTTTGTAATAACTAACTTATGTCATTTACAGTTGGTGGCACCAACATAAAAAACTAATGTTCTGTTGTTTAAAATTCAGCTAGATACAAGCAGTGACACTAATTTCTGATACTACTCCTGTGCAAATTAAAAACAATAGCAACAAGTTGAACTTGACCAGCAATTGTTTCTAACATTACAACTACTGTATGCTGGAAATTCACATTAATGAAACTAACACTATTTTTGGCAGTATATGAGGCCCATTTGCTTTCTACAGAACATGTATCCTCATATTCAGTCATTTCATGAACCCTTAAGAGCCACATTTTTTTAAATGGGCAAGCCATTATATAAAGAACAGTTTTGTTTTTTCTTTTCTCAAGAAAATCAGTTTATCTTTAAAAAAAAGGAAAAAGAAAAAAAGAAGAAGAAGAAAAACAAGCAATTTGCCTGTTGTTACGAGGTCCCAAAGGGCTGGCTTAACAAGTTCCTTTAGGGCTGTTCTTCTTTATCCATGCTTAATAAATAGTCACAGTAAAAATTTGTCAAATATTCATGGTTGTGGAGTGGTTCTGAAGGTCAGTGATATGTCCCTTCATTTTGAGGTTTCTCTAGTCTCTTTTCATTCCAGATCTTCAGATAAAGGCTCTTCCTCA
>CM036586.1:28391947-28414447 GCA_020745705.1 Hemiprocne comata
CCACCATATTCCTCCATCCATGGTGTTCCTCAAGGGTTTCTACTGGAACCAACACAATTTAGTATCTTCATCAATGGCATAGCCAGTGGGATTGGGTGTACCCTCAGAAAATTTGTAGACAAGCGGAGTGGTGAGGGTGATTTGCTGGAGGAAAGGGAGGCCATCGGGACCTTGACAGGCTTGAGGAGCCGGCCCACATGAACCTCATGAAGTTCAATAATGCCAAGCATGAGGTCCTGCAGCTGGGAGAGGGCAATACCCAGTATCAAAACAGACTAGGGGATAAAGGGATTGAGAGCAGCCATGCAGGGAAGGACCTAGGTGTATTGGTGGATAAAAAATTGGACATGAGCTGGCAATGTGCACTTGCCACCCAGAGAGCCAGTTGCATTCTGGGCTGCGTAAAAAGAAGCGTGGCCAGCAGGATGAGGGAGATGATTCCGCCCCTCTACCCTGCTCTCATGAGATCCTACCTAGAGTAGGTATGCAGCTCTGGAGTTCCTACAACATGACAGTCATGGACCTGTTACAGCAGTTCCAAAGAAGAGCTACAAAAATGGCCAGAGGGCTAGAGCACCTCTCCTACAAAGAAAAGCTGAGAGAGATGGGGTTGTTCAGCCTGGAGAAGAGAAGGCTCCCGGGAGACATTATTGCAACTTTTCAATACTTATAGCAATCTTATAAGAAAGACGGAGACTTTTTACCGTGACCTCTAGTGACAGAACAAGGGGCAACATTTTTAAACTTGAGGAGGGCAGGTTTAGATTGGACATATGGAAGAGATCTTTTACAGTGACGGTGATAAGACACTGGAACAGATTGCCCAGAGAAGTTGTGGATGCCCCATCAATGAAGTGACCAAAGTCAGGTTGGTTGGGGCCTTGAGCAACCTGGTCTAAGGCAGAATATCCCTGCCCATGGCAGAGGGGTTGGACTAAATTATCTTAAACATCCCTTCCAACCCAAACCATTCTGATTCATTGCTATGCTTTCCTTTTCATGCTTAAAAACTTCTGACTACAGAACTTTTATTTTTTACCAATGAATTCAATTCCTTTAAGAGTGTTTTCCAGGTTGTTTTTATTAAATTTCTGTGGTGGGAGCACAGCCACTGTATGAACAGGGAGGATAACAAGAAATATCCATTAAAATGCAATACACATTAAGATACTAGTTCATCTTGTGTGATAGTCTACACTACCATATTGTTATACAATGGCAGCTATTTGACTAAGGTCAAATTCCTATGTGAAGGGCCTAGTATTTCAACATAAATTCTGAAGAGATATTTATATTTGCCATGTCTTTTTATTAATAACCATTCTCTTTATATAAATCATAACAAGTCATAGCTTAGTGATTTCTGACTTCTGATCAAAACTTACTTATCTACTATATAATCGGAATGTGCATTTTAATGAAGATTACTATGGTTCTTTGATGGACCAATCCTGGATTCAGAACCAGTTTTTCACTAATTACGTAGAAGATAGAATAGATGCTTATTAAATTCACAGATATAAACAAAATGGGAGGCAATGCAAGCTCATTGGTATGGCCAATAAGTGGCAACTTGAGAAAATCCACGTAGAATGTTAGAAAAACCTATGATAAGAAGACAGGCTGAAAGTAGGATGTCTTAGGTTATGGAAAGAGCAACAAGTCAGATGCTGGAGTTAAAAATTAGCACAGACTGTGAAGCACTAGATCGGGTCGCCTGGGTAGCCTTGAAGTCCCCATCCTTGGGGGCCTTTATGGCCTTTATGAAGAGGTTAGACCCGTATCTGTGAGAAGTGCGTCCAGTCACTGTTCAGTCTTTGGTAGAATAAAGGCATGATGAAGTAATCTCTTAGCAAGTATTATTACTACATCATATCCAAATGTCTCATCAAAATGGCTGTCTCGTTTGGAACAAGTGGTGGCAAAATACACCTCTATCTGAGCTCTGGACAAACAATGCAGTGTAATAAACAGAAAGTGAGATGCCCGCAGCAGCAGCAGCGAAAATAAAACATGGCAATGCTGAATTCTTTCAACGCACTTTTTGGTGAAGATATAAAGAAATGAACATACTAATTTCCACGGATCACCTTCTTTACACTTGGTGGATCTATTGTTAAAATATTTGTTAAGAATATTTTCCTTGTACCCCAGCACTTCCAAAATGAAACTCTCTGTGAGAGACCTTTGTAACATAAAAAAGGATTCTAATAACTTGCAGTGTTGTCTGCTCATCTCAATGCATTACTTTTCCCTTGCTCATAGATCACAGTGCATGAAACTCCTCCAACTCTGTGGCTGCCTTAAACATTAACTGTTCCACATGCTTTATAGCTTTACATGGAGATTTTTCTCTCACTCCTGCAACTGGCAAACTACAACTTTACGTTCTCATGTTCTCAGATGTATACTATATTCCTAAAGACATCATCATTTATAACATTTAACTGGAACGACTGCCAGGTGCCAGAAGACAGGTAACAGTTGCTGGACACTCACAGAGGCCTCATGAAGACTGTTTGTAGGCTGCTGGAGAAGAGCTTTGATGCTTCAAAGGAAAAAGAAAGATAACAGGACAGGCAGCTGAGGGATAAATATATACTAGGCAGGAATGTATCAAGTAACTTCTAAATATTTAGAGATAAAGCCAAATTCCCAAAGCCTACAATAACTTGTCTGATCCAAGGTGAACTTGTCTTATTAGTTTTGCACAAGATAGCCTGATTCTGCCTTGGGAAAACTTGTTTAGTACAATAGCTGCTAAAATCCTGCTAAAATCTAGGCAACAACAACAAAACAAGTGTACCATTCAACTTTTAAACATTAGAACGTATGCTGTTGCTGACAAGAAAACAACCAGATCCTATAACCAAGTACATGATTTCTTAATTAAATTGAGTTGAGCTGGTGTCATCAAGGAGAAAAGATACTTGATAAAATAGTCTCAATTATGGATAGCATGTTTTCTACAGAGGTTTTGAGTCACATCAGCTTTACTGCAAAGGGATACTGAATCCAGCAAAACAGCAGTGAGAACACACAACACAATATAAATAATTACAATAAACAAGGTTTGAATTTGGCTAGTAGAAATACTGCTCATTCCAGGCTTTGAATAAAAAAATCCAGATGTTCTTTGGAAAAAATAGAAAATCAGACAGTCCCTTTTACAACCACCAGCACTGAGTTAATACAGAGACCCTGAGTGTTTTCCTTCTTCCAAAACAGAGATTTAACAATTTCAGTTTCCCTGTATCTCTTTCAACCAATTATATGGAAGGAAAAGAACTAGTTAATGTCTCATTTACATATGTAAAAGAGAAGAAGAAAAAAAAAATAAAAATACAAGGGTTTGGTGTTCAGTTCTGAAAGCTGCTGGGGAAGTGCTGCAACCCCTCTGGCATCCCCAGTGGAACAAACTCCATAGTTCAGATCGGGGTCCTCTAAACATTGTTGTCTGTATCCACCCAAAATCTTTAATTTCTGCTAAAATCATTTAAGGGAAAGTGCTGTGAGACATCATGATCGAGAGTCTCTCATACAGTTAAGTCAATGTAATGACTACCACTGAGGAGACTTTGCTCTTGGCTTTCTATTGGAGAGGCGGTAGAGGTTGGGAGCTGCCTAGGTCCATGTGCTTACTGGGAACTTTGTAGCCTAGTATATGGTCTGCAGCAGGTCATGTAGTTTTTCAAGATCTCTCGGTACATTTTTATTGCACATAGAAGTTTCAATAATCAGTCTAAAATCACGAAAGGGTGGGGTTTTTTTCTGGGTTGCAGGTGAAAGTACTTTGTATTGCCATGGTGACTTAGGCACCCAGTAACTCCAGGGAGTTTTTTACTTTTCAAAGGGCAATAAATTAGTTCATGTCTTGAAGTCCCTCCCAGGCTTATTTTCTATGAGACTTTAATTTTGATGCTATTGACTCACTAGCTTTCCTAATGGCTTCATGTAGAAGCATATAAAGATGACAAATTTTCTGGAAGTCAGCTGAAGGAAGTTTTCCCAAGGGTATCTTTGGGACTGAACAATTTCTGAGCCATACATAGTACAATAACCTATGTCGATTATTTCTTTTAAGACTTTGTTTACCTCTTACAGTAATAAAGATTTTTAAAACTTAAAAAAATTAAATAATGAAAATTAGGTAGCTCCCAAACAACTTTAACCATTTCCCAAACAAAATGATGTACATTTTGACCCATTCTTCCTCACAATTCTGTAGACGGCCTTAAGTCCACAAACATTACATCTTCAAAACCAATCGCTTAGCCTGTAGATATTTTTCCAAATGTCCTATTTCTCCACTGTCTTTACTTTCATTACATTGACTATGCTTCAGTATATGAAAATAACAAAATAGAACATGATATTTGTGTTATACAGTATATTTTATATAACTCAACATTTCCAGTATAACTTTTTATGTTAGACACCTGCACTTTTTATTCACATTTTTACTTTTTACCCATAATGCCCTGAATTCTTTTATGCTGTAGGCATCCTGAATCACAAGAGTAATTTTGATTCAGCTACATAAAGTGTTCCAAGTACACTTTGGGAAAAGATGTTAAAAAGATCCACAGCTACAGAATTCTTCAAACTGTGGAAGTCTGAAAATTTTTGTGTTCAAGTCAACACGGTAAGATACTAAAGCAGAGAAAATACTGTGGCCAAGCTAATTCTTTCTGTACATTTCTAAATTTCAGTATTTGAAGAACATTTTAAATCTTTGTTTTTATCTGAAACACCTTGGCTTTCTAAAAACTTTCCTGTGATAACACCTAACTTTATATAAAATATTTTCTTAGTTTTTACTTACCGAAACATGTATTACCTACAGCATCTATTTCTGTCTGACCAATATTTGTAAAGCTGTGACTTTTACTAGACTTTTCTATGAAGATATTTTTCACCAAATATGATTTGGTAAAATGATAATCACTACATTACAGATGTAGTAACTGATGCATTTGTTTGGGTTTGTTTTTTTTTGTTTTGTTTTTTTTTTCCTTCCTAGTAGATCTGGGCCAGTATTTCATCAGGAGGAGCTGTAGCTCATCTTGCCAGTACAGCTCTAGGTCTGTAGGATATTCTATTGCAGTTTAAAAAGAAAAGCTCTCTGTTCCAATCCACAGTTTCAGATTTGGAATTTCTATATTTATGCTTTGGTAGGCAAATGGAGACAAATCCTCAAATCCTACATTATTTTCAACATATTTAATTCTATTATTTTGTCTCTTTACAATTTTATGCTATTATAAAAAGTTTATTATTTTTCTTAAGTAGAAGTGAACTGTTTATTGACATGAATATGTACAGCCATTTAGGGAGATACTAATCCAAATATTGAGAAAGGGGAGAAAGCGTATTAGACGAGTAATTAAATACAAATTCAGTAATGCTACAACTGTCACAGAAGCCATTATTATTTTCCTTGAACATCAGGAATCACTTCTTCCTTGTATTTATCACGTATACTGAAGTGCTGAAGAAGTGCTATTATTTCTAGATAAAATAATGCCTATATGCAAATCTCTAGCTTCAAGCAGGAAAGGGAGGAAGGTCCTATTGTCTCATCCCCTTGTCAGACAGCTGATGGTGCACTATCTCATTTCACTAAGGAGGGAGTGAAGCTACAGCATCTGGTGGAGGAAGACTGGAAATGTGATGCCTATAGAAGCCCTGTTCCTCAATGGGGGTGGTTTCTGGAGGTGCTTTGTCAACCTGCCACTTCCAATTACACCCTTCCAGCCTGGGCCCCACAAGAGCCATGTTGAGAATAAAAAGGAGGTAACAAACTTTTCTTCTCGCAAATGCAACACTGAAGTACAAAAAATAACTTAAAAATATATTTTTTTCCTATCTATCGTCTTACCTATCACTAAGAATTTCAAGTCTACCGTGGTAGAGTTGGGAGTTGCATGCATTTAGTGATGGAAAGCAAAGGCAACAGCCCTAGCTGGCAGGCACTGCTGCAGACTCTGACAGGAGAAAAGAATGCACTGGAATAATTAATTAGGTCACTGAAGTTTGTCTTCTTTAGTTCACTACTGGATGAGCTGGTGTAATATGGACTTAATGATCAATGGTCACAAAGTGCCTCTGGTGCATCAAGTAAGATGCAGGAGTAAGTAAGAATGAGTTTGTGTAAGTCTATTATTGCTTTTGCAATCTCCAAGACTAGAGATTTGCTTTCCTATTTATAATAGGTGTTGATAAAATTTTATCAGTCACTGTAAAAAGAAGCTAGTGTTCTTTGTGCTTTCCCTTCAGTTATTTTAAGATAAAAAGTAGGTGAGTCCCTCTGAGAAAAAAATTTAAAAAACCCACAAACCCCAAAAGAACCAACTGCACAAAACTGGTCTTGAAAAAACAACTTTTGTGATATCTTAAAAAGATGTAAACTCAGTTGCTGCTATTTGTAAGATACATCCCTTCAGTGAGCATCTGATACGACTTTAAAATCCAGAGCATCTTTCTCCTTGAGCTTGGTTGCTAAAAAGCTTCGTTGCTTCTGCTCACTCTCTCCTTTTTTGTCTTTATGGAAACATACTCTAGGGCATAATTCAGGTCAAATGGCCTCAGGAAATCTCTAGGTCGATCTCCTGCCCCAAGAAGGCACAGCTACAGGATGTGAGAAGGTTGCTCAGGTTTTTACCCATTTTAGTCTTGAAAGCCTCCAAGGATGTAGACTATACAGCTTGCCTAGAAACTGCCTTACTGTTCTCATGAGGAGAGTCCTCTTCATACCCAGTCTGAATCTCTCATTTTAACATATGCCCGCTGTCTCCCAGCCTACAACCACAGGGAAGAGCCTGGTTCTATCATCCTGCTTATCTCCCTGTAGGTAATGAGTGTCAGGTCCCCTCAAAGCCACCTCTTCTCTAGGCTGATCAAACTCAGATCCCTCAGCCTCTTCTCACAGGGCAATTTCTTCTGCTTCCAACCACCTTGGTTGTCTTTTGCTGAACTTGCTCCAGTATACCACTGTATTTTTTTATATCTGAGGTGCCAAAACTGGACACAGTATTCTAAGTGTTTTCTTATGAGTGCTGAGAAGCAGAGGTAATAATTTCCCCAGTCTCTTTGCCCTCTGCAGTGCTTAATACAGCTCAGGACACTGTTGACGACCTCAGCTGCCAGGGCACCCTGCTGGCTCAGGCTCAGCTTTCTCTCTGCTTGTACCCCCAGGGCCTTCTCAGCAAAGCATCTCCCCAGACAAGCCATCCTAATGTGCATCACTGCAAGAGGATCTTCCTTCCTCAGTGCAGGGCATGGCATTCTGTTCCTCTTGGCCCAATCCTTCAGCCCATACAGGTCCTGTGAATGGCTATCCTATCCTTATGCATATTGACTGTTTTCTCTAATTTTATGTCATCTCCAGGGTATCGCTAAAGATGTTGAACAGGACAGGTCCCAGGATATTCTTATGTACCAAGATAAATCAGAGAATACCCAGATATTGCAAATGGGAGACCAGAGTAAAAGACTAGTACAATTATTAATTGTGAAGATTTACCATGGACACGGAAGCAGAAAACTACTCTGGGTGCCTATGTATCTCCAGTAAGAGAGGGGAGAGGGCAGCAGGAAGATACGCATTGTTATCTGAAAATCTGAACTAGGTAAATGCATGGTGCTAATTTAAAGAGTATGCCCAAGCTCTACAGAGTGTCTTAAAAGAAGATACAAAGGATTAAGAAGGCAGTTTAATGCCAAAAATCTGAAAAGAAATTGTGATTTTATTTGTATCTTTTGGATTTTAGGGGAATAAAGATAGCAGAAAATATAAAGACATTACCCTTTTTTTAACAGAAAAAAATCTCAAACCCACAAACCTTTCAAAAATCACTTACAAATTTATTGGCTAACAGGGCATTCCCAATTAGTCCTGTCACAACTGAGAAAATATTTTCTCGCTTGTATTTGCACAGATAACAAGTTTCTGGATTTCAACATTAGCAGCTTTGCTTATGTGGTAGACTACTAACACTGTAAACATTTTCTAAGATCTAATAAAAAGATTTCCAAACTGACAGAACTCCTTGTCTCATTTGGAAAAAAAATATTTTAATGAACTAAAATTGAGAAATGGGGCTGTAAGCCATCACAAGAAATATCAGATAGAGATTAGGAGTGATTACAAGTGACTGAAGGCAGAATAAGAAACGAGGGAAAGGCAAAGACATGAAGACAAACGGTTTCCTGGGATGAAATCCAGATTTCATTTGAGTCAATGGCAAAATTCCCCTTGACTTCATTAGGGCCATGATTTCACTTGTGAGGTTTATTCACAGCAGAAGATGTAAGTGAAATACGCAACTCATCTGACAGGCCGCTTGTGGAGAAGGGGAAATAACCAAAGTGATACACAGTGAACCACGTATTCAACTAGACAGATGAGGTGGAATAACAAGTATATATAAGACCACAAATTTTACCTGTCCTACAAGGCTTCTAAGAATAATACAACAGTAAACAGGGACAGCTGATGCATGTGCCTTAATTTGCAAATTCCTGTGAAAAACTTCAAAATCTAACTCATACTAAAATCGGACATAAAGATTTGCCAGTAATAAAACTAGTTAGATGAAGAATAAAAGATTATTTCACAACATGGAGGTAGGTTAACAGTGAGAATTCTCTAAGATCCTACATTTGATTTCTGTTTTGAATATATAATTATGAATACCTCAAAACAGAGGTAACCACACAATATATTTGGATTCCTCATAGGTAAGCTAAATGTAAAAATAAAAAAATCATGGCAGATCAATTTACTGTTGACAAATAAAAGAAAGAAAATAAACTACCTATACAAATCATAACCACTTGGCAAATATGCTATTATAAATCCTTCAATAGTGCCTATGTTTGAAAAGTCAAAAACCAGTAGGTTAGACTAACTAGGAGAGAATAATTTCAGTGACAATAATATAAAACATGTTTATGTATTTATAGGAGGCACTCACTTCAACTCGTATGTTCAATGTACATAACTACTTTTTAGCTTTTACTCATTCAACTCAAAAACAATATAGCAGAAGCCAGAAAAGAACAACACAAGTGACCTATGGCATGGTAGACATACCTGTAGGAGGAGAAATTAAAAATTACAGGAGTGCTTCGAATTTGTTTAATTTAGCTACAACTGAAGTCAACACAAGAGGAGTAGTGGCTTTGAGATATGACTAAAAGTGATATACTAGAAATACCAAAATAAGGAAAATATAGGAAAAAAGCAAATGCTCCCCTTCGCCTTACTCATACTTAAGGATCACCCAATTTAATACGGCAAATTTATGATCATTTTATCACTAATTATCCCACTACTAGTTTTTTTAATTAAAAAAAGGCACAGAGCTACTGCTAATGCAAAGTTTTTAAAATCCTCAGCAAGTGATACAGATAATCAGCTGTGTATTTTTAAAATTTAATAAATATTTTTAATAGGATTAAAATATGCAAGTATTCAATAGTTCACATATGCCATCTGCCATTACTCTACAGGAAAATGTTTTAACAGATATTGACCCTCACACCACAGAAAACCTCCAGCCATTAATGCAAAGAGATTAGAAGCAAACCTCTCCTTTTTGCCTTTTATACCATAGGCACTTCCCAACTCAGGGATGATTTTGTACTGCTTATCTACAAAAAAACACCAATACATTTGTTCCTAGGGTGGCTGGAGCAAGCACATCAAAAGACAAACTATTTCACTTTAAATTAAGGACAACTAAAACTTGAAGTTTCTATTCTAAACAAAGTTTGAAAATGGACATTGGTGGTAAATCAGAAAACATGCAAAACAAAAAAAAAAGTTTTTGAAGAATTTGAACTTTATAGGAATGAGTCAGACTTGAAAAAATGTTGAACATTAAAATAAAAAATACCAAATGTCCTCGACTTCCTTTTAGCTTTGCACAAAGAAATGAGCTTTGTACAGGGAAATTTCTAGAGAACAAATTGGCAGATCTGTTGATACCCATATGATAATTTAATTTCCCTTTAACAAAAAAAACCCAAAAAAACAACCAACCAAAAAACAAACAAACCAACCATTAACAAAAAATCTTTGATTAAAAATGGGTAATGAAAACATACAGATTTTTATTTAGACTGTGAAACTGATAATTAAATTGAGGAGGTCATGTTGTTTTGGTATAGGTTTGTTTGTTTTGTTGTTGGTTTTTTTTTTTTAAACTTGGTAAGAAAATGCCAAGACAATTAATAGGGTTACCTTATCTGCATTGATACATTATAAGCCATGAATGATAATAATACTTAGTACAAAAATAATCAGATTAAATCTTTGAACCATAGGTAAAGAAAGTATCTTTCAAGAAAACCAATGTATTAACATTGTATTTTCTTTAACTATCAAATGAGGCTCAAAACTCATTCAAATTAGCCCTTCTTACAGGATCTGAATTTTTAGGAATTTAGTCCTGATTTAAGAAGATGACAGTAACACAGATTTTCTGATTCTAATGACTTTTACTAGATTTCCATCCTTGACACTGGCTTGCTCCCTTTGGTGTCTAAATAAACGTATTTTCTCTGTGATAGAACCACGGAAAAGTAGGAACTTGAGTAGGAATTAGCTTAGGGCACAGGCCTCTGAAGTCTTTCAAACCATCAACTGCATGCAGTTCAAATGTCAAACACGAACATGCTAAACAAAGAAAAGAATTAGGGAGAAAGAGCACAGAAGTTTTTAAGGTAAAAATTCAAAGGAAAATTACAACTTACTATAGCTTCGAGTGTCTGAATATTTGGGGGGTTGTTGAAGAACCCCTGAAAGAGAGCAAGCCTGAAAACAACAAAGTTTAAGAAAAGAGCCTATGGATCTGGGATGCTCTGTAGTATCTAATGGTTGGGAAGTTTTAAGTGTACCTGTTACACAGAAACCTAGCAGCAACAATGAAGTATCTCAGTGTTACTTGCAGGTTAAAACAGGCAAATGTTCTCTATGTAAAATCTGGAAAACTATTGAATGGCCCAGGAAAAGTGGCAGGAGCATTTTGGACTGTACTATGCAGGTTGTTTATATACCTAAATATAAATACAAGCTATATAAAATTGTTTTTCTATTTCTGTGGAAAGTTTTTACAGAAATAAAACTCTGCTCTCTTGGAAAATATATAGCTGAACAGATAGATAGTATGGGACAAAAAGGCTGAGAATAATATCCTTTTACTAACACTTCCAGCACATTTTCGTGAGATTTTAGAGCAAATCATCAACATTTTTGCAACAATGGTACCTAAGCATTTTACTCTGATGAAGCAGAAAGAGATTAACTAGCATTACACTTACATCTGGGCATGGTACATTTTTTCTTCTGGAACAGAAAAATAAAAAGCACACCAAAAACCCCCAACAAACAAACAAACAACCAAAAAACCTCAAAATGTAACATTTTTGCTGAATTTCGCTAAAATGACTTTTTCCCCCCTGGAACAAGAGAGAAAGAAGAAACTCATTGTGTACAACTACTTCTGGAATGCTTCAAAACCTGTGTAAACACCTGCACAAGAAAAAATCCCAAACTGAGCAGTTTTATGACATCGCTACTGGAAAGATGAGGAGAATGGTCTGCTTTATCAGACAGCACCTGTTCGGTCTACCAAAATGAAGATTCAAAGCCAGCATGGATTCACCAGAGGTAAATCATGCTTGACAAACCCGATTGCCTTCTTTGACAAGGTAACCTTCTCAGCTGATGCAGCACGAGCAGCGCACATTGTCTATGTGGACTTTTCGAAGGCTTTTGATACTGCCCTCCACAGCTGCCTCTTAAAGAAGCTGATGCATTATGGTCTAGACAAGTGGTCTGTGCAGTGGGTGGGGAGCTGGCTGACAGGCCGCACTCAGAAGGTGGTGCTAAACAGTTCTTTTTTCATACTGGCAACCTGTCACAAGTGGGATACCCCGGGGATCAACATTGGACCCAACACTAATATCTTCATAAGTGATGTGGATGTTGGGATCAAATGCACCCTGATGAAGTTTGCAGACGATGCCAAGTTGAGCAGGAAAGCAAACACTTCAGAATGGAGAGGCACCCTTCAGCAAGATCTCAACAGGCTAGAGGAGTGGTCTAACAAGAAACTTACCAAGTTCAACATAGTCTGAGCTGCACTGTGTTTTCCCAGGTAGAAGACCTTATACTTGTCTGAGATCCACCTGCCTGGAGAGCAGTTCTGTGGGAAGGGATGCACAGGGGTCCTGGTGGACAACAAGCTCAATATGACTGCTGTGGCAAAGAAAGCCAAAAGAATGCTGAATTGCATCAGCAAGGGCATCACCAGCAGAGCTAAAGAAGTCATCACCCCACTCTACTCAGCACTTGCCAGGGCCACACCTGAAACACTGTGTTCAGTTCTGGTCTCTGCTATACGAAGAAGATGCAGCCAGGTTTGAAAGGGTCCAGAAAAGGGCCACAAAGATGACCAAACGATTGGGAAGCCTGCCAAATGAGGAAAGGCTGGGAGAGCTGGGTCTATTCAGCCTAGAGAAAAAAAAAAAAGGCATTTGGGGGACCTTATTGCCATGTTCCAGTACCTAAAGGGTCACTACCAAGAAGATGGAGACTGAGTTTTTACAGAGTCACAAGAAAGAGGAGGAATAATGGGTGTAAGTTACTCCTAGGGACATCTCAATTGGACATCAGAAGAAAATTTTTCATTATGAGAACAGCTGAACATTGGAATAATCTCTCCAGGAAAGCGGTGGATTCCCCAACACTGGACACTTTTAAGACAGCTTGACAAGGTGCTGGGTCATCTCATCTAGACTTTGTTTCTATCAAGAAAGGCTGGACTAGGTAATCCTTGAGGTCCTTCCAACCTGGCATCCTATGATTCTATAATACTATGATTAAACCTCCATTAATGGGTACAGTGGAACAAATTAACTTGGTAAGAGTAGGTAAAGGAGGAAGACTACTGGATTTGTTCAGTCAAATTTAAGATAAACATTTAATATTGTTGTTCAGTTGGAGAAAATCATTAGAATACTTGCAGTTATAACCCTAACAGAGACTACATCAGGGTCTGTACTAAACATGCATTTCCAGCACTGTTCTAAATAGCGGACTCTTGCTACCCAAGAGCACATTTTCCCAACTGCACTTTCTCAGAAGATTTTGGAAACTGCTTTTGCATGTGGACTTTACCAGGAATAATTGTCTCTTCAATTATCTTGAGATTTCATTACTTTTCTGTTACATACATAGGGGGTTTCACACTGAGATGAACTCTCTCTATAAACTCTTTTTTTAAAAACTGCATTGACATTTTTTTATTCTTTTAATATGTGTAAAGTGTCTAGAGTTTTCTACAAATTTTAAAGACTAAATAATAGTCGAATAGTAACATATACTCAGCATAATGTCCCATATTTTTCAAGGAATCTTTGGATTTATGGATCATAATTTGAACTACTGGGATAAACATTACATTGGGTATAATTGTATGTTTTTATGTATTTGTTTTCATAATTTGCAAATATGCAGGCAAATTTTGGACATGTATATTTACAAAAGAAACCCTACAGGTTCCACTTCCAAAAATTTTAGTTTATAATACTACAGTTACTCAAAATCCAAATACACTCATCAAAGGTGGATGCAATTTGTGAATGTATGTGCAGTTTGGGAAATACACTGTAAATGGCACTATCATCTCAGCTTTTGTGTCGTACAAAGACAGGAATCTCCTGTGAACTAAATTTAAGTTATACAGCCACACTGCAGTGAGATTTATTTGCACAACTTCAAACACATTTTTAACATCTATAACAATATTTAAGATGTTGCCTTTTCTTATACACACCTGTTTTGTGGAAAGCATAAATATCTTGCCCCTACATTGAGAATTCATGACAGCAGTACACAAAATTTTCAGCAAGGCATCTTCCAAAAAAGCACCTGTGAAACCCCACAGGAGCCTACCGACTTCTACAAGCTCTGCTATGGGGATCTAACACTTTTCAGCTGAAGGCACTGTATCTCTGGAGTGATCTTTTTGTTAAGAGCATTGGGAATGTACCGTAGAAGTGCAACAATTGGGGCTCGAATAATGTAAAGAAGAAATAGCAACTTCTGATCCAAGGTAAGACATGTAACATTTAAGAAGCTAAAGAGGAAATGATAAACTACTGGAACATCAGTCTTGAAAGATAAGAAAGTTGATAAACAGAAGCAAAATGTAGAGGACAAATGGACTGAAAAGTAATGCAAAATAAATTTTAAAAAAGGAGAATATAAACATGTAGGAAAATATTCAATTGAAAAGTTAGGTCAATGGAAATGGTGAAAAACAGTATTAATCAAAACATCATTATTTTTCCATTGGTGCCCACCTGCTTGTGAGCAGCTCTACAAAAGAAGGGAGGCAAAGTCATAACTCAAAAGAGTTTACTGTTGCATGATCCATACAATCAGCAAAGGCAAAAAGATGCAGATGGTAAAGAAATAGTATGATAAAGTATTGGATTGTTGGACTTGCCTGTCACTTTCAGACATTTGCAGTGTTCGCCTAAGACAAAATTATTTCACTGCATATTCTCACGATAGAGCTTCTTTCAGTGGCCATATGCTCAGACAGAAGCTATAACCTTTAAGCTCCTGTTTCCTAGCTGCTCATCTTTTCATGTAAAAAAAAAAATCAATTGTTGCCACAAAGTCTCTTTGCCCATTACCTTCCTTAAGTTAGATTTATGAATCAAAATGTGTGAAATTAAATTATACAGGTATTAAAAGTATCATGTGATAAGGTGAAACATTTTTGATGAACAAGGATACCCAGAAATACTGCAATTGCTACCACATTCATCCGCTCAATTACATGCTTCTCACCTATTTAACAATGCTTGTTACATCCCTGTTAATTGATGTGTTTCGAGAGTTTATTTTTTATACACTATGTCAAGTTTTATACAATGAACAAGAGACATAGCAGTCACCTAGAACAGAACAAGCCTCCAAGGTAAATGCAAAGAGATCATGAAATGGGACAATGCAATGATAAGAAAAAAAAAAGGAAAGAAGGAAAGACAGGGGATTGGAACATTATGAAGTTAAAGAAACAAGGGAATGAAAGGGATTAAAACTGGAATGATAGGTAACCTACTGTAAGTGGTGTGAAAGCTTAACAGTGGGGGACTGGAATAATCAGATATGGGAACAACCTGACAATGGAATGCTTTCAAACTGAAGCACCTCAAAAGTAAATGATCTTAGAGCAGAATAATCATATTTGCCTCTGGGAATAAAATTTAAAGATAAAAAAGTTTGAAAAAAAAATAACAAGTTTGATGATTATGTAGATAGAACTGCAGAGAGAAATGATCCAGTCAGGGGACAAGTGGGAAAGGTAAAGGAGTAGGGTTGGGAACGGCGCAGAATACAAAGGAAAAGGTGACTGAAACCACACATAGTTGGAACTCACCTTTTCACAGCCAGAACTGAAGACGAAGGACTACACTGGATAAGCTCATTTTTCTAATTCGTCTCATATTGACTCTTACTCTTGTTCATTTGGACAAAAGTTATTATTTCTCTCAACAATCTAATAAAATTTTCTAGAAACAGCTTTAAAGATCATGAGATACATGTGTGTCTTAAACATTTGGTTTCAAACGATTCTCACCTTACAAAGAGCGTACAGCACTACAATAGCTGAACACAAAGGGTCATATGAGATATGGATATATATAATCCACTTTTTTTAAGAAGTTACTCTTGAAAAAATGTATTTTTGGTTTTCAATGCACTTTTAAAAACTAACAAACAATTAAAATTCTAGAAATTAATATGAAATCCATTATCTCCAGGATTCTGGATTTGCTGGTAGGAAATGGCTTATTTTCATAAGTTAATTGAGAATATGAAAGATTAGTTGCATTGTCCTCAGTCTACACTGTCATATAGCATAAGCAGGTAGAACACCATAACGACAGCCCCCTTGCAGAAGGATATTTGCTTTGCCTATCTCCTATGCTTACTCGTCCTACTCCTTATTTAATGAGCTGCAGTGAGTTTAACAGAATGGCACAAGCACCCCATTGTTCCCTATGGTAAGGCTACATTTACTCAGTCTACCGTTTTTCAAGTTTTCTGATTACCTTTTTTTTCCTTTTTTTTCCCCTCAACCGGTATGAACAGCTTTCCAGATTAAAAATTTGCCTTTTTCCCCAAGTATATACAATGAAGTAAAATGGCATTTCACATGATGCGTTTGTCAAAATATGAACCTATGGACAAGAGATGCACTAAGTGTTCTGGCAATAAAACACCCTGGGCTGTGCCAGATGCAATAATCACTTCATTGTGATCAATCAAATGCAGCAACAACCACCAGAAAATCAGCTGTACTACATTTCCACCCCTGATATTTCATACCAGAGAGTCAGAACTGACTTCAAGTTCCTTCAGAGCAAATAAATTTAGATTCTTAAATAAACATCAGGCTCATAATGAAATAAATATTATTTTTCCTGTCTCTTATATTTTCAAGAGTTTTATCCCTCCGAAGTCCCACAGCACTATAATGGATATGACATACTGGTTAAAAAGAAGTTGTATTATCACTAAAGCATGAACTGTTATTATTGTCCTTAAGTATCATTCCATGTCTTGTCCAACGTTGTTTCTTCAGGGTTGATCAGAGTTTTTCAAAGTTTTCCCACAACCATGAAACTTCAATTCCACTTGACAGGTGGAGAGGTGGGCCAATGCCAACCTCATGAAGTTCAACAAGGCCAAGTGCAAGGTCCTGCACCTGGGCTGGTGCAACCACAGGCACAAATACAGGCTGGGGGAGAATGGCTAGAGAGCAGTCCTGAGGAAAAGGACTTGGGGGTGCTAGTAGATGAGAAGCTTGACATGAGCCGCCAGTGTGCGCTCACAGCCCAGAGAGCCAACCACATCCTGGGCCACATCAAAAGAAGTGTGGCCAGCAGGGTGAGGGAGGTGATTCTGCCCCTCTACTCTGCTCTTGTGAGACCACACCTGGAGTACTGCGTACTGAGTACTGCATACTCTGGAGCCCTCAGCACAGGAAAGACATGGAGCTGTTGGAGAGGGCCCAGAAAAGGGCCACAAAGATGATCAAAGGGCTGGAGCACCTCTGCTACGAAGACAGGCTGAGAGAGTTGGGGCTTTCCAGCCTGGAGAAGAACAGGCTCTGGGGAGACCTCATAGCAGCCTTCCAGTACTTGAAGGGGGCCTACAGGAAAGTTGGGAAGGGGCTTTTCAACAGAAAGTGCAGTGATAGAATAAGGGGTAATGGTTTTAAACTGAAAGAGGGCAGATTTAGGTTAGACATCAGGACAAAATTCTTCACCATGAGGGTAGTAAGGTGCTGGAATAGGTTGCCTAGGGAGGTTGTGGAAGCCCCCTCCCTGGAGGTGTTTAAGGCCAGGCTGGATGAGGCTTTGTGCAGCCTGGTCTAGTGTGAGGTGGTGTCCCTGCTCACAGCAGGGAGGTTGAAACTTGATGATCTTTAAGGTCCCTTCAACCTTACTGTTCTATGATTTTTAAGTGTTCAAGAAGTATAAGAAATCGAGCAGATTATATATCGTTACCCATGGCAAAAACTGTATGTGCCACTGCCCTAAATACACTGATTGGAACTCACTGCACTTAACAAGCATTTCAATGTTATACATTTACTTGAAGTTACATACCTACCATCTTTTTCTAGTCAACAAACAGAGACTATTTTCTGAGAAAGCTGATTCACTCACCAATGTTAGATACCTGACCAAAGATGGGTAAGTTAATTTCCCTAACTGCTCTTACTACTCTTTTTTGAAAAACAGATGTGAAGTACCAGGTTCAAATCCAAAGACTAGAATAATTTCCCCGCTTTCTGACACTGTGTAACTAAGGTATTAAAATAACAGAAACCGATTTCTCTGATACTGTTCTCATGTTCAAAGCACAGAAATACTGACTACTGTATACACATACATGCTTTTCTTTATGTTTATAAAAAGACACATTTATGCTAACTACAAGTTAAGAAAGTTCTGCTATCATATATTTATCTGATAAAACTATATTCAGTACAATTCTAACAACCAAATGCCTGAGATGCTTGGCTTTGACACTGTCACTGGGGCTCATTTTGCATTCCCTGCTGATGCTCTAATACTAATCAAATGTCTCTCCCTGGAAGCTTGTCTAGAATCCAAAGTCTGTCCCTTCCCAACAGAATGCTCTGATCTCTAAACTGCATGCAACTTCTTGCCTCTTTCCCTAATACCATGCTCATGCCAACTTCAAGACGGCAGGCAATGTAATTGCTCAGCATATTCCTGGCTAGTACTCTTTCCTGGGAATCAGGAGATGGAGTTTTAATCTACTTGGAGATTAATAGAGCCACATACTTAGATGAATGCAGTAATTATGACCCTCCCTCCAAGAACACTTCTCTGGAGGAGAAACACCAAGAGTTCCTGGGTGAACCTTCTCAGGAAGCTACAAGTAAGTGGATGCTTGTAGCAGTAAAATATTTTTTCTTGTGTATTAACTATTTTTTCACTAAAAAAACCTGGGATTATGCAATTTGGGTAGGTAATGTGAAATTTAAAATTTCTCTTTATTGTTGGCTATATTGCTTACTTATTTTACTTCTGTCATGCTTTCCTATGTTATTTTCTCATTTTCTTAAGTAGCGCTCTTTAACAAAACAGAGGGGCCCTGGTCAATGTGGTCCCAGAGGCATGGAAGAGGCCTCTCCTCCTCCCTGGTCCTCTGCCTCCTGCACAAGTCTCTCCCTACCTTGATTTTTCTTTGCAGATTGCATTCAGTTTGTCATATTCTTGTCTCCCTCAGCAAGGTAAAGGCAAAAATTTCACATGTGAGCAGGTATCAATAGCCTGTATCTTTTGGTTGACAGTTCTTGGCCTCACAGAAGCCCAGTAACCTTGCACTAGATTTGGTGCAAGGGATGAATGAACACAACCTCTTTCTCCAGTGGTATCTCAGTGCATTTACATTCTGTTGCTTCACTTTATCAAAAACTGAGCAACATCTAGTCCTAAATTTCAAAGTAAACAGTATTTTAAAAATGGCATATAGTAGAAATAAGAGAGGAAGACTGAATCTTGAGTTACACCCTAACTCAAGTTATTTGCCTCTTTTATAGACAAGAATTGCAATAATATGCTGTATTTTAGCTATAAACACAACTGTAACTGTAAACATATCTACATAATCATATGCACAGATACCTCAGTTTATCCAGCAGAATGGCAGACAGTACATAGGATATGTAAATAGATCTGCCAAACACTTGCAAAACAACTTTAACAGCAAGTGTCATTCTTTTCTGTAAAGTAGCTGTTTTTAACACACATGATCTAACTCTTGTTTGCTCTTTAAAGTTTTATTGTCTTGGCATTTTATACAGGAAGAGAGCATTAGCATACTCTGGAGAACTGCTAAAAGTAAAAGGCCTCAAGCTACCCACTGCATGGTTGATAGCATAAAGCATGGGATATAAAAACTTTTGTCTGATTGCTCACTTTACTTGTTTTAGAGTAGTGTTACTCTCAAGAGCATATATTCATGTTCTTTCTACTTCAAGTTTTATTACTTCTTTTGTATTATTTAATACATCTAAAGACACTTCCAAAAGACAAATTTTTCCATTTTGAAAAAGTAATGGTTTGGAACCTGATAAAATACATTAATGTTCACAGTGTATTATTTTCAAAGGCAAATAGAAGAAATGTGCAATGAAATAATTAAAGGCATGACAATAAACGTTTCTATGTGATCACAGATATATTAACATGCCAAACAAAAGAAAAGCTCGGCAAAATATTTCCCCTAAAAAAGGTCAGATCAAAATGGATTCTCCACACATCAGAGTGTAAGTAAAAAGGGAGTTTGGTCTCAATTACTGTTGCTGCTAAATATCCCACTCTAGAAATTAAAATGAACATTAAAAATGTGGAAGAAAAAATGGAATTAAAGAAAGTAAAGCAGATAAGCTATTTTAAACACAGGGAACAGAAGAGACTATAGTTGTATATACACATTAAAAATCATGCTACAGTAAACTTAAATCTAAGTCTACTTAGATATAACACTGTTAATTTATTATATAAATAACCGGAGAAACAATACCTCCAAGATACATGTTTTACTATTTAGTAAACAAGAAACTGCCACGTTTGACACCACTGATTAAGGCCAGGGATTTCTAAAGCTTCAGACACATTTCTGAAATCCACAATACATCAATTTTTAATACTTCCACTCTCTCAGCTCCATTAAAAAGATGGTAGGGGAAAGATTTTAGAGTAATTAATGATATAGTTAGCTGCTAAATATTAATAGGAATCGTAGTCTTGCATAAAATATAACATATAAACCTTGCCAATACAGACGCACCAGTAATTAAACTTGAATATGTAATTACGCTGATTTATACGACAGGCAAAAAGTTACACTTTACTGGCTTCTATGTAAACTGTGGGCAACAGTTAAACTTTGCATTTTACGGTTTATATAAATGAGCAATATCTCTACTACAGTTCATAAACGGTTTAGAGACTCATAGTTAAAATTACAACTAATTCCAACATGAACGCTGTGACTATACTTTACAAACTAGGACGTGAAAATGACCAGAGAGATCAGCCTCCCATTACATTCAATGCTTGCAAGCAAGCTGAAGAAGTTTGAAACAGAAAAAAAAATAAAAATAGAACTTACACCCGTCTTACTACGAAGTAAATGAAGACTCATCTATTTAACTGTTTTAATATAAATGTTTAGTTTCAAACATAGAGCTCCAGATGTTTCACTTACCATGTTTCAAAGCCCTTTGGAGTAAAACTGTGTCTTAGACTAAGGCATTTTTTCTGGGAAGGATGCTAACTGCACTTACATGTGAGGCTGGGGAGAGCAGCCCGGACTGCTATTTCCATTACTGTCAATGTGATCCAGCGAACCATTGAGATCTTCATGGACTGCCTGCAGTAAGCCACTGGATGCGTTATTTATCAATCCTGGGTTACTAAGCAATGGTAAACTACTCTCTGCCAGTGCAGCCTAGTAAAATGAAGAGTAAAAATAAAATTATTAGGCCGCATGTATTCAAATAACATCTAAATGATCATACACATATGAATGTACACACCCAAAGCAGCTAATTTTTGACAGTTGTAGAGGTGGTCAGAAGGATTTTGTGCATTTTCCAATTATTTTCACGTTCGGATTTTAACAGCATCTCTATTTTTGGTTTACTATTTCTCTTACATAGGTTTCATTATTTTCCATTATTAACTGTGTTCCAATATTCATAGCACTTGCTAGTTTTACATCATTTTTTGACTTTGAATTAAACTTAACCCCTATGCCCTTCCACACAATGTATGGCTCCTTTGTAATGCAGGCAGCTGCTATACTTTAAAAAATGACCAGAACTTAACTCAAAATAAAAAAGTCCTGACATTTGCCTCTTCTGCATAAAAATTATATATTATAATTAAACTTTAAAGTTTTTGCCATGAGCACCGTGTTCCCCAACACTATGATGTGAAATCATTTATGACAGCTTGGATAAATATTAATGCATATCCACATGCATTTGCAAAAGCTTCTATCAATCTAACATTTGCAGCAAAACTGAGTGTTCCAGATTTTGCCACAGGGTGTCCTTCTTGCTTCTTCACATCAAAAGTAGCATGAATAAGAACTAGTACTTCTTGCAGTGCTAGGTAATACAACTTACTGGGATGATAAACCCAACTATTTAGAATGACCATCAGGTCCACATAAAGGTAAATATAGGTAACTCAATACCGAAGTATAACAGGAAATTAAGTATGTCAAACATTAGAACATAACCAGTGTGTGCAAAAAAAGAATAATTTAGTATTTTTTTTACCTGCAAGCTTGCATTAAGAGCTGCTCCATAGCCTAAGCTGGTGGGTATGTTTTTCACTAACGTTGGGCTTCTGAAAATAAATGATTTTTCAAAGTTTAAAAAACAGGCAGACATCCTGGCTAGCTCACTGGGCTAATGGATTGGCTTTTCAGCTCAGAAGACCAGAGTTTTAAATAGGAAAAATGAAATGAAGTCGGGGGTGAAGGGGCTCAACCCTTACGAACACAGTGATTTACTCGCATCAGAAAAGCAAGAGTCTTCTTGTAATTAGGCCCATGTGGAAATTTGCTCTGAGAGCAGGGCTATAGTGACTTGTAAAGGTTCTGAGCTCACTGAAAGAATTTGACAGAAATAGCTTTAAACTTTGTACAACGCCTGCCTCAGCTATGCTTGCTGTGTCATTTGTTTTTGGCTTTCTGAACACTGGTACACATTTGAATACATTACATACAACTAGGCTAAGGTGCTGAATAAAAAGATCTTGCTCTTCCATTCCAAGAAACTATAAGGGTACAGCTTATAAATAACTGTAAATGGACAATACAGTGGATCAGTTTCCAGCAAATCAAACATAGTG
>CM036586.1:28421947-28429447 GCA_020745705.1 Hemiprocne comata
ATAGGAAGGAATGAGAAAAATAATTTTATTGAAATGAGACAGTCATTTAAAATGGTAAAGAAACAATATTCTAAAAATTTTGAAAGAGTACAGATCATCTGGGGTTAAAATAATTAAATAGTAGAAAAGTGTTCTGAAAACCTTTTCCCATACAGTTCAGCAGCATTTGGAACCTAACCTGAATTGTTTGAGAAGCCTGTGTGACGGAAAAACTTCACAATGCATGGAAATGGAAAAAGCACCCAGATTGCTTTATTAATATATATGCCACAAATACTAAAATTACAGTTTCTTTCGCTAGTAGAGAATCTAAAATAAAAACCAGAATTTAGTTAGGCTAATGAAAGCAAAAATAATGCATCTGAATTTTCTCTCACAAAGGCAGGGGTTAAGGAAATGCTAACACTTTCTTCATTCATCACCAGGTTATAAAGTGTGCCCTCAAACAAAGATTTTCTTTGATGTACATGGAGCTGAAAACACAAGAGACAGAGTATGCTGTCCTTCTACATAGATATTAACTGGGCGTGATATGCAAGTGTGCTCTTTAAAACAGATTATGTTCCTTTTGCCCACATCTTCTGACTTTGATAGACACAGATTTTCATCGATACCCCAGCATTTCATCTTCAAGTACTGGTATATCCTTTTCATATTGTACGTACAAAGGTTACCGTCACGGTTAACATTAATGAACAGTTAACGTATCACATAGCTTCTATTTTAAGTGGAGTGTATCTAAGTATAGTATCTTGTAAGCACTGTGATGCCTGACACCCTGACAGTATTAAACTGGACCCACATCAGACAATACTTTTGCTTATGTGAAGCTACATTCCATTTAACGGAGTCTGGATCTGACTGCAGATCCAGCTGCAGAACTGGGACCCAGTGCAGCGCCATGGAGTGGCTGGGAGCAACGGTGACTTTTCAGTGTCCATACCAAACCCAACAACACCACAGTGGATGCATAACATTGCTGTTTTGACAGAAACTGAGCAAAAACTCCATGTTTACAATCGTTTAAATTAGATGCAAAAATAGCATTTTCGTTTGTTCAAGAACAACAAATTGTTTATTTGTGTCTCTGGTAAGTAATGTAGGAAATTTCCTGCGTACCTAGATTATTTTTACATTTACTTTTTATGGCCACAGAGTCCACTGAACTTCAAATCTTTCAAAGTGGGTTTCCTTTTAGCATCTGTAGATCTATCACAAAAAGATATTCTCTCTAGTTTCAGTCTCAAGGCAATGATTTGGACACTTATAGGTGTACTTTGTTTAGTGTCACCTATGGTGTAGATTGGATAGATTTTGTAAAAGATAGCATTACTTTTAAAGAAACATGCAATTTGACAAGCTATTGCATTTTACCTTCATTTTATTGCCATATTTTTCATCACACTCATTGTTTTCCAGCTGTCACTAAATTGTTCATTTTCTTAGTCTGCTACATTCGTAGACCTATTTACTGTTTATAAAGCAATATGCACTTACAGGTTTTGGAGATGGCTTGGGCTCCGAGGGTCGCATGTGCAAGTGGGTCATCATTGCTTGAAGACGTTCACGTTCTTTAGAAAGCTGTTAAGAAAGAGTGAGATCAGAAGCATTTTAGAAATGACTGATACAGCTATTTTACTGCAGTGATACATTTTATCATTGAGCTTGTCTTGGTGTAATGACTCCTGCGTATAAAAGTCTATGTCAGTAGAAACTTATCTGAGAGGAAATGCAACTTTGGGCATGGAAAGAAAGAAAGAAAAAAAAACAAAACCAAAAAACTTTTATGGCCTTTCATATGTTAAAAGGTCATAGAAAACAAATAACACTTCATCTTTTTGTCAATAAGAGAATTGAGGTCACAGTTGCCTCGACAGGAACAAGTTACTACGACCATAAATTAGAAGGCCCATAGTGTCTCTTTAAAGTCCTGTGGACACTGTTAGCAATGGACTAGTGCCAACAGCTGTGAAGGGGTGAAGGGTCCTCAAAGCACAGTGCCTGCCAGGATTGTCTACACACTTCATCCTTTCCCACTGAGGTCCAGTTAGTGCCCCCTGCAATCTGCCATCATCAATCTAATTCAATAGAGTGACAGAGCCCAGGCAGTGTGAAACACTGAACTCTGCCACTGAGCCGGCATCGACAGTGCACTGGGTCTCATTACAACTGATGGACTTTACTTCACTAGCAGTCAGACAAAGCAAAAAATGGCATAATTGGTCACAGTGCAAGCTAAATCTTCACTTGGACTGTTACATTACAGCCTAGCCTTTGTAAATGGTAAACAGGTCTTAAGAAGCCATTAAACTGCCTTTAGAAAACATCATGTTACTGAAACCTGGACTTTTTCCGAACTGATACCATTTTCTGATCATATGCTACATAAATATTTGTAGTTTCAGATGCAAACAAATTACCACATTTTTTTAAAAACGGAAGACTATGAAGTGTTTGACATATGTCACTTGTTGGTAAGAGTATCAGAATATAAAAGAGGAAAATGTATCGTACAACAGGGAAAGAATAATTTTTTTTTTTTCAAAAGCTGGGTTGCAAATAGAAATGCTTGGAATCACAGTGATATAGCTTTGCATATCTACCACATGATTACAACATTAATTGCAACACGAAGCACTTGGTGTTTAACACTGCCATTTTTCAGAGTTTTGTAATACTTTATTGCATGACTTCAGCTCAAGAGTTACACCTGTAGACTGAGGTTGGACTTAGGAAAACAACTTGTAAGTAATTTTATGAAGAGGAAACTTTTTACTGGAAATATTTGGAGCATGCTGGATGTAATTTAGTCAGTGCATCTTTAATTAAAGAATATTTGAGGAAGTGAGAGGGAAAAAGGTTTCTTCTTATGCTTCATATTATGGGTGTGACACTTTAGAAACATGTGATTTGCCATGATGTAAATTCCTAGAAAACAAATTAGGCTAACACTATCCTGTAAATCTTATAAAAGAAACTGCAGCTTTGCCTGGGTTTATAAAGCTTTCATTTTAAGGGAAATTCCAATAAATGACATTATTGTACACTCCTCTCATTATTCTGGATTTCCAGTATTAAAATATAAAAGAGCCAAACAGTTTGCCTTGGCTGAAAGAAGAAAAAGTATTCTTCCACGCATGACAACAGTGAGACATGCTAAAAGGCGAGGAAGCTGAAAGGTGTTTATCATTCTTCCTCCACATATGGCAACAAATGGGGAAAAAAATCTCAGTTCCTTGCTGCATCCCTTGGCCTCCTCTGCACTCTCCCAAGAGGGAGATGGGACTTCTGAGCAATGCTCTCCTACAACTCCCATACAGGCAGGAGGGGACTGCATGGTCTGAGAGTCCCATGTGGTCATTTTGGGTTGCCAAGGTTTGTGCTCAGCCTCAGCAGCTCAGTGAGTGAAGTCTCAATACTGCGAGACCCTGGGGGTACTCTCACTTCTTCCATAAGCTGCAGGGAGTGTTCACCTCCACGCTGTGACCTGTAACGGTCACAGCCTGAACAGGGCACCGGAGCGCTGCGGTCCCAGCTGCAGGGCTCCCTGCAGATCTCCCTGAATGGGTCTGACATTACGCCTTCTGCTCTCAGAAAAATGCCCACCATCAGGCTGGGAATAATTTTGGTGGAGATACATTCTGCTACTCCTTTGACCTGCAGAACAGCATAGACAAGCATCGGATCAGAATGGGAAGAAGGAAGAGGGGTCCAGACCTAGCATTTCAAAAAATGAAGACGGTTTGAATCCAGTCTCTGCTCTAGGGACTGCATTTTTCATTAGTGAGGAATGGCGTTAGGGTCTTAGTTCAAGCAAAATAGTGTAGACCATACTGATGTTAGATAATTATTGCATAATTCATAATGTGAAAAACCTTTAAGTAAAAAACCCCCACTTGTTCATGAATATCAACAAATTTCATGCAAGAAACATATGGCTTTAAGCTAGAGTCACTAAGGCAAGTGTTTTCAATTTAGTTTAGGTTAATAGTAAATCAGTAATGGGGTAATACATCCATGTTACAAACCTGTATTTCTAACTGCTGAACCACTTGCATTTGCACCCGACACTGAGCAGTGCTTCTGTCATCCAATGCATGTTCATTGTTAAGGTGCCTAGAGAAGAAAGAGAACACTAATAAGACAGTGTTAAGATGAGGAAAATTTCTTTATTAGTCCATTTTTCTCTCCTGTGCATATGGCGTCCATCAGTTTCAATGGGAGTTAAGCAAAAAGACCTAGCATGTCTTAGATACAATAATTCCATATAACAAAACTGATAATTTCATTTAGTTCTGAAAACTTCCTCAGTGACGACGGTCAGATACTCAGTCCCTATCTCCCAGGTCACATATGCCATCTAAATGCCAATATAACTGGTTATCAATATTTGGTATAGTGATCAAACTTATTTCCACTCCCTGTTGCTGGTGCAGATGAACAGAGAATCATGATTCTTCAAAAGATATAGCTGCTTTCAGGCTGCTTGAACTACTGTGAAATAATGTAGACTTTGTTAAGATTCTTCTTCCACTCTTCTCTAGTCATTAAGGAAAAACAATAGAACATCCATTCCTCTTTTCCCGAAACAAAGCTGTAGGGGAACAAGCTGATTTTCACTGCCACTTCCAGAATGTGCCTTTGAAAAAGATGGCAATGATCGGGCAACTCCGAGTCCGAGAAGAGTGTGCAAGGTAAAGGCAGGGGAAGGAACAGCTACACACCTTACACACATAGTGAGCCTCCTGGGAGGGATTCAGGCTACAAATGCCAATTTAGCAAAACAAACCCACTCAGTGAGTGACTGTCCATAACTGAAGTACAGCCCAGACCTGAGTGGCTGTCCCCTGTACATTTCAATCAAGTACAACTTTACAAACCTCATTTAATACTGGTTTTTTTGAAGGACAGTGTTTTCAGTTTATTCTCTCTCTGTTCCAAGATTAAAGAAGTCCCCTTTGGAGCTTTATAGTGGGTTTGCTGCTCCACTGAGAAAAAAACTTAAGGATCAGGCCAAAGAAGAAATGGGAGCAAAGGAGTTTGGGCTTTGAATGTGGATTTACTGGCTATTTCCACTGTAGGCACAAGGGGTAAGCTTTGCAGGGACTACAGTCACAGATGGTGTCACAGTACACAAACTAAGTTATTGATACTATGGAGGAAACATATATTTTCCTTTTTCTTTTTTAGCAGAAACAATCAGAGAACTCTGTAGTTATTTGATTGGTAATCTATGGGAAAAATGTGTTTGTCAGAAACAGTGGAAAAATAGAGGGGTCTGCATCTCACTTTTACTAAAATTTGTCTTTTTTATTTAAATAATGACTTCACAATTTTAGGACTCAATGATATGGTTTGTAGAAGAACAAAATACAACAGGTTCTGCTACCATAAAACCTACAATTTATTTATTTTCAAGGGAACAGACTTCATTGACACAAGAATATACACTCAGTTTAAAAACTAGGTAATTGCTCAGGATGTACCATTCAGTTGTTTTCTGCACTTTTGGTTGAAAAATATTTTACTCCCTTGATTACACAGGCAAGATACTGTGTGGTCTGCTAATGGAATGGTTTAATGTTTTCAATTAATTGGGTACAAAATTGCCAGAAAAAGGACTTGGGATCGATTTTACCACTATCATCACCACTATCACCAGTATACATCACTGTGTTTCCACATGCATGTATGCTCACCTATGTAAACATATGGATATACATGCATAACACAGGACAAGAAGGTATAAAAGATCTGGCCTGAGTTTGAGGTTACTGACTACTCATGATTATTTATTAGTTATTACAACACCATATGTTTGCATAACACCTTGCAAAATAGATACAGACACAGTCCTTGCCCTGAGGAACTTGAAATGTAACAGCAATATGCAGTGTGGGAGAAGAAAGTACAGTATAATGTAATTTCAACGTGATTACATGGTAACTTGGGATACTGTTGAATGTTTCTTGAAAGTTAACACAGTAATCTTTGGAAGCTCAGGAGATATGCACATCTCTTACGCCACACTTTCACGTCATGTGGTTACTTGTGCTGAGCATTTTGGAGAAAAGCTATTTTATGGAAACATTACGAGTGTAAAAATTGTTTTAAGAATTCTTTTTTCTGATCTTTTTTGCCTGTGAAGTAGGCTTGCTTTATTTATCATGAATGTACAGGCAATGTAGTGAAAGAAAAACTAGGTCTAATGCATTTTAAAAAACCTCTGAAATAACTTTTATGTTTATAAAGTTGCTGTAGTTTACAGTCCAATATGTTGCATATGCCAAGACAGACATACATTCTTTCCTCCAGAAGGCTGGGAATCGTTCCAAAGGGGTGTTATGTTTTGGGGTTTTTTTGTTTCTTGTCATGCCTTTTATGTTATGCACAAGTTGTGCTGCTCAGTTTTCATACTTCACTGGTATATTCCTAATCTTTCCTCTTATCCGCATCCTTTACTTATCTCATGTTAACTTGATTTATAATTGAGAAAAACAGATACCTTTTAAAAGGGATAAAATATCTTAGAGCAGTGGAAAATGTTCCTGAAGAGCTGCGTTATTGGTTTGAAACTGTAAAGTAGACTGTGGAATACACATGCAGGTTATTTTATTATTTTACTGTTTATTCAGTTGTTGTAAGAAATATGATTTTCTCCTTATTATATTTGTATCATATTAGGAAGTCAGGAGGCAAATTATGAACTACACATAGCATTATAAAGCAGACTGGAATGGATGTATTATTGATAAGTCAACAATATAAACAGTACAGCATGTTCTAAACAGAGGACAATATATTCTAGGAACACCCTGGAATAAATATTGGAGTGGGTCAAAACGTACTGTTTGGGTTTTTTTTGCAAACAGATTTGGACTCTGCAAAGAAAAAGTTAATATACCATTAGCAGAAAGAAGGGAGATAGTCGCAACAAAAGTTAAGTGGGTATTTACCCATATCAATTAATCTCTATATAACTTGGCACTCTTGTCAGTCTCTCTCAAAAGCAGTCCAGGACTGAGATAGCAAAGTGCTACAGGTCAGGATGAGGTGCGCTGGCAGACTTACGTGGAGGAACATACACAGAACCTGTCTGCACTATGCTCACTTCCAGCCAGAACTATGAAAAGCCTCCCTTTAATGAGCTCTAAAATTCAGCTGCACATTTTTAAAAGCAGAGCATATGTTCCTAAAACATAATTGTTTTATGTTATAAAATTCGAATGAAATTTTTTGGAAAATATTTGAAAATAGTATTTTACAGCTTGAACATAATTGCCAAGGATGTCCTTTAATGTTTTTAATTGCACTATTTAACTTTTTTTTTTTTAAGAAATGTGGCACATTTTACAGCTGAGAAATAAACACAATACATTCACAATAGCAAGTAACAGTGTAATAACTTTGATCCTGGAGAGTTTATACTAATATTACTTTACTGAAAAGGTAAGAGTAAAATTTAAGTGGTAAAAGTGTCTGGAACCCACCAGTAACCAC
>CM036586.1:28431947-28449447 GCA_020745705.1 Hemiprocne comata
AACATTACCCGTCTTTGTACTGTAGCTTGTGTTATATTTGCTGGCGTCTGCTGCGTGCAGGTTAAAGAACACTTGTCTGCTGGCTGGAATGTTTTATTGTAAACCTTTCAGTTTAAACTCTGAAAGTCAAATCCTTCCTACTCCAACTGATGTAGGACCAGTGGAATGATAATTAATTTTGCAGACAAAATACACTGAAGTTTTGTCATACATTATTGCACTCTTGACAGTTAAAAAACCACCATGAAGAACTACTATTAAATGCTTTTAGTGATCCACTGGGTTCCTCACTTTCAGGCCAGCAAAATGGTTGGCTTCTGTCAACACCTGTTTCACAGTAAATTTCTGAATTTTCATAAGCACTTTTGGCACTCTTCTAATGGTTTGGTGCCTGCCATTTTGTTTAAATCTTGTCATCTTCTTTCTAGTCATATCACAACTTCTTCTGATCTGTCGTTACATTTTGAAGTTTTTTTAAGCCAAAAGCTTCTGTTTTTACCAAACAGTCAAAACTGATCTTGTGTGCATGAGCAACTGTAATCTAACACCATTTTTAAGATAGAAAATTGCTTCAAAAATATAAATTGTGGGTTTGTGTCTAAAGTTGAAGAATATCAAAGGGAAGATACAGAACTAGGTTTTTATATATGTACAGAAATATATTACTTCCTTGAAATGAATGCATATGTTTCCAAATACAAATCTAGTCCACAGCACACAAAGTATAACTTCTTTAGCTGTCCAGAATAGCTCAAAAGAATTCTAGACAATCGAAGTGTCCTCAAATTATCTTAAAAATGAAACCAATTCATACTGGATAAACAAAAATGAAGGTGAAAATAGCTTTTGTGGCTTTAAGTCATTATTGCAAGTTATTTGTCACTTCACCCTAAATCCTTTCCATTATGAGGAAAGTGAAGCAAAGCCAGTGTTTTCTGTCTTAATCCTCCTTTTCAGATGCTCTGCACAGTATTTTTTTTTTTTTTTAAACAAGCTGCTAGATAAACCATTTTCTGAGCACAAAAAGTTGGAGTTCATAAACCGGGCACTCTTCAAAGTTGTCATACGCATATTATAGAAATACATACTACTAGACTGGGGTAGTGTACCTGATTAATATTTCATTTTGGTACACTATACTTGCATTAACTCTCTTAACGCAGGTATCATATTGTTTCAAGTCAAAGAACCTAAAACATTGTAACAAAGATTAGACTAAGAGCAAAGTCTTGAAAACTACAGCCATCAGTCCTGTCATCCCCTATAAAATTAATGGGTTGGAGAAATGGTCAATCTTTGGACTAAAAGTTGATATTTAATTGAAAGAAAATGTTTCTTAATTGTAATGGGGATTTTGCATTAGTGTGTACATGAAAAGGTACTATAGAATCTAATGCAAGGTTAGGTATTGATTTCCTTCTTAACACTAGTGTAAAATGAAGGAATATTTCTATTTCATAAACAACCTCACCTCCTCAACACCGTGACTTCTTACTGGTTTTAAGGGCATAGAAGACAAAATTGAATGAAAATAAGAAATACTAAAATATTCTCAAAAAATTTTTGCTGGTGCGTAGGAAAAAAGCCATGACACTGCTGTAGACCCTGACTGACTCTGCACCAGAATTATCATTATATGTCACTTTCACATCTCTCAGGTTTATTTTGTTCAGGAAATCAAGAGCATCTGTAAACCTAGCTCTACACTGCCTTAATCAAAATAGTTTTAGTGACCATGGATTATAACAAGAGACCTGACATCATGGATGTGCAAAGTCTGACCATAGAATCAGCATCACTATAGCCTAGAAGGATGGATGTATTTGGAAAATGCAGTTTTTCTTGAAAAGGCGAATGCTTGAGCAAAATGAAATTTAAGTCACAGCATTAAAAATACTTAGAACACTACGTTGAATTTGAGAGATTCAATTTGCCTTTCAATACAACCCTATGTAAGTCAGGTTCTTTAAAATCCTATACAGTTTTCTCCAATACTAAGCCATTATTTTGACATTCCACCTAATACATTTATAAACAAAAAATTATCATGAGCGATACCTACCTAAGATTTGCAAGTCAGTATAAATTACTTCATTTAAAACTGAAAGATGTCATGAAACATGGAGAAAGTATTGCAAATACTTTATGAAAAGTATTGCTATAATTCTATTACAAAAGTTATTGCGATACTGAGTACTCATGGTCTGTTGTTAAGGTAGTTCTGTTATATACCCTGTAGTGTACCATTTGTAAACACATCTTTTTGATGTTTCTGCCAACATCCTGGCAACAAGGCAGTGCAATTTCAAATGAGCTAATTAACTTAATTGTTGATGAAGCATGAAACAGTTCATTCACCCTGTTAGCTGCACCATGACAACATGAGAGTCTCAGCCCCTGAAGTTACTCATCTATATAAGCCTATCTGTAGCTTTCCATTAAGATCTATTGCATGCCAAAATGAGTACAGCTCTTCTGACAAAGACCAGTCCACAATGTACATAGGTAGAAAATCAGTGCAGTTATTAAAAATTTGAATGAGCACAAAAATGCCAGTAACTACTTTTAAAAAAAAGGAAAAAAATCCAAAATCCATTGTAGTTTGAAGCTGCAGATGAAAAGCAAAAGCTGTGCCACTTATTTTCTAAATGCTCTGATTTAGACAACACCTAGCAAAACCAAATACTAAAAGTGAAAACTTTTGACTTCACTGTTCAGTCCTGAAAAGTGCAAACCCACCTGTTCACAGTTGTGGTTTTTTGTCTGTGTATCTTGTGCACGGACAAGAGTAAAAGGAAAAATAAATTAGCAAATGAGAGTTAAATGGTCACACTTACTCCTTTGTGCTTATTAAATTATACCATAGACATTCATTCCCACTGTACACAAACTGTCAGAATTTAAGATGTGCTTTTTCATACTGCTACTACCCAATATACAATCTAAAAGATCTCTTCAAATTTTCTGAGGCTCCATTTCAGTAAAGGATAATAAGAGGATTAAACACTGTGCAATTGAAAGGCCTGCAAAAGTGTTCAACATGAAAGAAAGGATAACAATTTGACCCTCGGCAGATAGCCTCGATTATCCAGTTACCTGGAGTACACAAAAAATTCTCTGATATGATTCACAGTAAAACTTTGTTTGCCATCTTTCTCCTTCCCTGTACCAATGAATAAAAATCCACCTACTTTAAAAATTGTCCAAAATCTTCACACACGCTTTCACAGCCAGGCCATTTGCAAACTCCATGACCATAGAGAGTATGGGAGGCCCCAGTCTCCTCATGTGACGAGCTGTAGCAAAAGAATAAGGCATCAGATTCATCTCAGAAGCCATAATCGTTGGAGGCTGCTAGCGCCTGTCAGGTTACGATCACTGACAAACAGGTCAAAACAGGTCAATTTAGCTCAGAGCAGCCAGAAAAATTTAATCGTTCTATTGAATAGTTCAACTGCCAAGGCTAGATGATGTTCCAATTAGAGAAGAAATAGAGCCAAAGATGACTGTTAATAAAGGATGAAAAAATAAGATGACTGTATAATACCATATGCTAATTCTGCCTTATGACCTTGGTGTAACATTTACCTATAAATAAAAAATATACTCAGAAGTGATCAATTTGGAGAAGATATATTGAAGATGGACAGTCAGAATTTACGAATATTGTAAATGTTATTATAAAATATTTGGATTTTCTGATTAAATGTGTATATAAAGTTGCTTCCATTAATAAATATTTTTGTTCACAAGTATTGCTTCCAATAGCCACTTGGCTTCATAAAAAACTCAGCTATATTCTGTGTCTTCTTTTGGAACGTCCACAATAGTTTCATCCATGTACAGTTATCAAAGAAAATCAGGGGACTGACCCATGGAGGTGGATGTCAGCTACACATCCTGAAGCAAAGAACCATTGTTTCAGATATGATCACAAAAGTAATAATAACTAAAAGTACTACTATAACGGCATTCAGAGAAGTACCAGTTCTTAAATAACACAGAATAATGACAGAAAAATGCTCTCATAGTCAGATGGGGACAAGAGACACTTAAATTACAGTCTCCTATTGTAAATATTAAAATAATTCAATTGAATATTTATTTGACAATACAATTATTTAAAATCTAGGGTATGTAGATACAGATTAAATTTCATCTTATACTGAGATCATACACATCTGACTATACTAATACATTTACTAATAAGTACTCCAGGTCCTAAGTACTCTTGTATGCATTTAATGCATTACTTGAAAATAAAAAACAGTGAAGAATATCTGTCAATGTTTGTCTGAAAAGCGATTTTAACTTGCTCCACTGTATTACACTAACACCACTGAAAATTTGTCAAAAATTTGTAAACTGTGTTACTGTCGTTCATATATGAAGGAAAATTCCAGGGTTTTCTTCACAAGAAAAAAACAATACAAGAACTGCTTTAATGTACTGATTTTTAAAGCACGTTTTACATGGAAACTTTGCATTGAATTACAGCCTTGACAAATCAGAGGCATGTAGATTTTCTATGAAGCCAGCAGTGTGATTCAACAGTAAGGGCCTGACTGCCAGATGTGCTAACTCAAATATGGATGAAACTACGTACCTACAAAAGTGCCCACAGAGCTGCATTTACACCTATAAAACAGCACATGGGAGTTCTGATCTTTCACTAACCCAAGTTTATGTGTTATAAAACTACAGACAGGTAATTGCCATTGCATCTGCAAAATTAGACCTTGTTACTGAAAACGATGCTCTATTGATAAACAATTCTGAAAAATCAGGTCTTCAAGTTCCCTTATGTAACCTGTATTAAGTGTTATTTTATGATTGGAAATCAAGTGACCTATGATGTTAAACAACAGCTTTACATCAAATGATAAGCACAGTTGAAATCTCATCAGAATTACCTGTCTCGCCTTGCATTTAGAACTGAAGACTGTCCATTCACTATGGAATGATGAGTTATTGGTGGTGATGCTTTGGAAGTGGTGGAGGAGGTAGTAGAGGAGGAATTGTTAGTAGTGAGGTCTAGCCCTCCATGTTTAATGCCATTGTCTTCCATACTGTGAACTCCAGTCACTTCTTTCCATAACTGCTGAATCTCAGCAGGACTTAAGCCAGCTATAAAATGAAAGAGAGCCCCACTAATATAACAAAATAAAGAGTTTCATATAATGAGCTCAGTGTTATTAATGGATTAATGCCAACAATAAAGCTGATGCTGTTTTTCCAGCACAATCAACGTGTAGTAAAACATTAATTCATTTTTCTTATGTCAGAATCCAGGTAATCTAACTGTCTGCTCTTGTGTTACAGTCAGTCAATTAGAAATCACCAATTTTAATAATATTATACTCCTGAAATCACTGCTCAAGGATCAAATAATGGAAGCTACAAGGAACTTGCAAGGACTTCTTGAAAAGAAAAAAAACCCCAACCCTAAATATACTTCTATACAAGATTTTTGTCGTCTGCATAATCAGTTTCTCAACATGGAAACATAACTCTGTGCATCCACAGTTAACTCAGGTTTTAAAATTCCTCTTAATCAAACATGTAATGGAAAATAGAAAAATGTGTTACACTAAGAATACAAACATTGATATTCTCTTTAAACACTTAACAAGAGCACGGAGTAGGGGAAGAAGACTGGAGGGAGAAAAATCAGAAGACAAAAATGAAATCAATGAGATCATAACAGTTTAACATTTGAGTAGAATGCATCTGACTTTAATTAATGACACCCATATATTCATTAGTCCTGTTTAATATTTACAAAAATTCATCTGTTTAAAAATGTGTCTTAAGAGGCAAAACCAAAGTGACTATTTGCAAGAAAAAACAACTACAACACAGAGCTAGATACTGGTGATGGCTTAAGCTCTTCAGTACCATCCAGTGTCACCAGACAAATAGGAGGCCAAAAAAACTGGCCCATTTACAACTCCCTCTACACAGATGAAATTACATGGAGCGTAGACCCATCAAATTCCTCCACTACTTTTTTGGTCCAGCCCTACTGAGGAAAACAAATTGGAGGGTTTGGCTAGGAGAAAGGAGACTCTGTCTCACCAGTCTCCCAGTGTGATGGGCAGCCATACAAAATGTGAAGAGTTTCTCAAACTCCTCTGCTATATGCACAGTACTACTCTGGAGTCTAGCCACCAGATCATTGCAGATAGAGCTTAAATTTGTTCTCTAGTCCATTTCTAGCATGAAAACTTGTGGTTTCCAGGAATCATCCTCAGCCACAAACAGCAACGTCTCAGAGAATGTATTCATACATCTGTCTTAGGGTTGTCTGGTTCGAGTTGAACGCTTTGCACGAAGTCACGGAAACTTCCATTAAAATATGTTTCTGTCTGAAGGAAAGACTTCCAAAATACCGGCAAGAGAAGAGCTGTAAGCATTCTCTTATCTTGCCACCAAACATGCAGCTGGGGTTGGAAATGCAGATTTTGAAAGATGAAGAGTTCAGAAATATATACGTCTTCTGTCACTGCCAGTCTTTTTAAGTTTGACATCTCTCTTTTGAAGAACACTAAATTAAATGCAGAAAAGAATGAGAAGCCTAGAGAGCCTCTTGTGAAAGCTCTGGTTTCATGGCTAGGTTTTTCAGCCTGACATGCTTTGGTCCAGAGGTCTCTTCAAATCTAATTCTGTCTTCTGTATCTTGTCTCTACAAGTGAAATTAGCTAAGACATGCTCATGGTATCTAGATCTGCTGGAATGTAAAACCTTCAAAATGCTGACATTGTCTGAATTAAATTCTACTCTATCAATTTTATGAAAGAGATAAAATTTATTGTCTTTCTGGAAAGTATTAAAATGTATTTATTTATTCTTTTAATTGAGGATAGTTGTGTTGTTTTTTTTTTTGTGAAGATATATTAGAAAGTTGTAAAGATTGTTTTTCACTGTTTGGCAAATCTGTTTATAAGACAATGCTTTACTTTGAAGACATAGGAACTCAGGCTACTAAAACAGATTGAATAAAAAGTTGTGAAAAAGCACAGGAAGTGACTGAATAGCAGTCACACCATGAAGTACACAAAGCTATTAAAAATAGACCAGTAGCGATTTACAAAAATAATAATTTCTGGAGATAGTGTGGAAACAAATTGCTTGGAAGGTATTCAATTTTTTAAAAATTATGAAATGAGTTAATTTTTGGACTGTTACCTTGTGTCCTGCTTCTACATTAGATGTAGATATCTACATTAGATACCAATACCTATTGGCAAATTCATTTACTAACACTGTGGAAAAGAGTGGCTTGGAATGCAGGTCTTAACACAGGAGTTTATATCATATTTGTACAGCAAAAAGCTCAGTTTTAAGGATGCAAGCAAAGAAGCCAGGCTCTAATTTACTGCATTAGAGAGATGGGTAACAGGAGTGATGGTAATACTAGTTGTAATTGTTTAATGAGGGTGAGTAATTACTGCTGTGTTCAGGAGGTATGTTCCAGCAGCACTGCAAATAACCCATTTTAGCGTGGTAAATAATAGTTACCCGCAAATGTAATCACAAATCAAAATGAAAAGTAATGTATTCATTAAGGTGGCATGATATACACAGTATATTGTTTACTTCAAAGTCTTTCCTTTCTCCTGCTGTTAAAGAAAATAAACTAATTTTGTATCGGAAAAAAAATAAATACCAAGAATAAATCCATCTATTTGAATACATGAGAGGGCAAACACATTGTTGCATCTTGCAGTGAGAAAGGTGTAATCAGAAATCATCAAACTCCGGGCCCTGGGAGAGCTAAGTAAAAGCAACCCCAGAAGCTGGGTGAATGAATGAGTGCTGGGATTGGCTGGACTAATGGCCCTTCCCATGGGCAGGGGGAATCCTGCCCCTTTGGGCAACCGCTGGGCAGCCTCTTCCTCTGTGGGGAGCTACAGGTGGAGCTGTGTCTCCAGGCTGCCTAGATCACCTAGATTTTTTAAAAATCCGATAGAAATGTCTCTCTGGTCTCAGGCTGGTTAATTTTATAATTTCTTCACAGCACTCTGAAAGGCTGCCTTGTAGGATAAAAGGGTTAAGGGCAGACACTTAAAAAGTATAAAGTTATTAAGAAGATTTGTAATTAATTGTAAACTATGGCAACTTTGTACTGTCTAAAAACTCCCATCTTACAAGAGACCTATAAAATGGCTGATGGGTATTTTGGTCTGGATGTAGAAGTAGGCTAAGTTTTAAAGTTTTAGAGGCTGTGATAACCCTCAAAATACCCTCTCCACACTGCATTAGAGGCGAAAGGATGGGGAAGAGCATCCAGAGTGGGATAAATATTAGGGACTATAACAAAAAGGACAAATAGTGATTTTCTATGCAGTTTACTAACACCAAGAATTTTGGGAGTTTGAGTTTACTTTTATTACTCTTTCACTGCTATATACTCTATTTTTATGTTTGAATAAATACTTAATAAAACTACTACTTATAAAACCCATTTATGCATCTGTTTTTCATTTTCCTATGTGGCCTGATGAAAACTCAGGGTTTTTGGTTTAGGCTTAGTCTTGTGTTGTTTGGGTTTTTTGTTGTTGTTGTTGTTGTAATATATAGTCCTTTGCATTTAGCTAGCATCAAGGCAGCATTAAATGGAAATAATTCACTGCAAGCCAGTGGCTTTGCGGCATAGTGAAGATCTTGTCACAAAATAGATGCTAAAACACCTCTTGTATCTTATTTGCTATACCTGACCATCAAGGAAACATTTTAAGCATTCCTGTCCTTTAAAGGCGGAAACTGCACTTGGAGCAAATACTGTTTTTATAAGCAAACCTCACAGCTGTACTTGGAAGGTCTTTTCATACTAACAAATGCAAAACCCATGCTCTCTCTGTCACTAATAATTTGCAGTTTACAGGACTCTTTATGACCAATAACTTCTAAACATTAATCCTCTTGTGTTTCTCTCATTGTTCTAGCCATTCATAGGACTCAGTAATCTAAATGGATGCATACAAAATATTTGTGTTACACATATGTAAATCCTTCTGTATAATCATATTATACACCTTGCAGCACAGTGGAAGGAGAAAAACATCCTTTTACCACATCCAGTGCATATTACCTTAAATAATTCTGAAGGTTTAATGTAATACTGCCACAGAAAATGTCTGCCATAAAATTTGCTAAATTTTATAAGAAAAACAAAGGAAGTTTAATCCTCTTGCTGTTATGCAAACCCCAATACAGGGACATCTATGTTGAATCTACTAAGTACTAGTTGGTTTTGTAAATATTGGACATGTTTGGATTTACAAATTTAAGATTTATGAGAAAGTCTCAACAGATCCAAAGCCTACTACCTGTCATTACAATTATAAAAAAAAAGAACAATCCAGATATATTTTATCTGTAAAATTTTGCATTTTTGTATTTCTTTAGTATTGATCTTTTTGTCATTACTTCAGGTAGGCTTAATTCTTTGAGTAGAAGAAAGTTTTTAAAATTAAATGTTTACCAGTTTAAAAAAACATATTTAAAAGGTATTATTTTTTCTGTATTTTTCTACTGGAAGTGGATGAATGAGTGTTACATTAAACTAATTAATATCAATGCAATTGGGTAGGAGTGCTGAGGGAAATCTTTGGGGATTGCTTAATGTGAGAGAAAACCTGAGGAATTCCTCTTGCAACAGATGGCACAGGAGGAGGTTGCAGAAGGTAAAGCTGTTTGGAGGGAGGTTGTGTTTCAATGGCTTTTTTACATTCTGGTCCAATGTGACTTTGTACAAAAGGAAACCAGCATTACCAGTCTCACGTGTCCAAATTCATGAATCAGCATGCCTCCCCACTGCTATTCTCAATAATATTTAGATAGCTTAGGACTCTTTTTTCTTGTAGTTTTTATTACTTGAGATCTGCTTGTGGCACAGCTTCTTCACACAGCACAATATATGGAATTTACACATTTATTTGGAATCTCTGCTTTCCAGAGACTGAGGTTCTCAGTGGGTAAGACTTTATTCTGTCTTTTTGTTTGTTTGTTTGTCTACACTGTTGTCTATGAACTGTATACTCTGCTTTTGCTCATCTACTTTCTGAAGCTTCAATTTCATAATAGGTATCCAGTGAAGGAACCAGATACATGCTTAAAGGCCAATTAAAAATAATGTTACCTGTCATGAACACAGTCTAAACAATGCTCACTGAAGGACTGTAGCATCAGAGATCAGAGTACTGTGTAATTTTTGTGATAGATTTTTAGCTCACTTCTCTGTGGTAACACAAACAGAAAGACATACCTCACAGGTTATAGACAGAGTTCTTAAGATCAAAAGTCTCTGACCTTATCTTAAAATGTAAGCAGCATTTATCTCCAAGTTAATTTACTTTTCAAAAGTGTGCACCCTATTTTATTTCGGCCATGAATGTATTTGTGTCAAGTAGAGTTTGAGTTCATTGTCAGCATTGAGAAATCTTGATTAAAGTGAGAAAGGGTTTTTTATTTTCTTCAAAGTCTTTACTGTTATTTGTCAGTCATAATTCAATACTACTGGAATCATAGCCTTCAAAACATGTTGTCATATTTAAAATATTTAATATAAAGGAATAGCAAAGAAAGTGAATCCTAAGGTTTGCCCCTAAAGTCACACGTCATAAACTGAAGACTCAATCAATGCCAAACACTTTCTTTTCTTAGAATAAAAAAAAAAAGGGGGAGTCTTGGAATGGCTTAAGTATCACGTTCTGATATATTTTGTATTTGTTCACTTATAGTAAATGGAAAGATAACGTTTCCACTAAATCAGATTTCAGTAATTCCTCAGAGAAAAGCAATGGTGCTTGAACTGTGCTCCTACCAGAAATTGTTTTCAGTACATAAAGCTAATAAATAAGCATCTTGTACCTAAGAAAAAACACCCTAAGCTCTTTTATTCCATAAAAATATGCTGTAAAATGTATCAGCCTCAAGAAAATTTGGTTATATGAGTAATAAAGTTCTAATAATAGATAATATTTAAGTGTCATAATGGGGAAACTGCTAAGTTCAGATGCAAATAGAACAGTTAAAAAAGTTGTGAATTAGAAATTACTCCAATCATGTATTACTTGAATACCTTGTGGCAGAGACTGGACAGGAAGAGCAGACTGGCCAGGTGGGATGGAAATGAGTCCCTGACGCTGAAGGTTCAGCAGATGTTGCTGCTGCTGAAGTTGTTGCATCTGGAGGAGCTGCTGCTGGAAGACAAGCTGCTGGGCTGCCAACTGCTGCTGCTGCTGCTGCTGCTACAAAGAGGGGAAAAAAAAAGCAAATGCAGCGAAGAGTAAAGTGTGCAGTGAAGGCTAGAAAGCCAAAAACGTAAATCAACTTCTTTCCCTTTAATCTCAGTTATTAAATTATAAGGCTATTTGTAGAATACTAAGGCAGTGAAAGCGTTTGAAATTTTCTATTATATTCAGTCAAGCCATTAGGTGTTAGGGAAAATGGCAAGATACACCTAATGACACACTAAAGAAAAGGGTCAAGAGAAAGTATGTAACAGCTGTAAAAAAAAAGAAAAAAAAAAAAGGCCAGCTCATGGCAGATGATAACAAATTTATCTATGCTAAAAGTGTAACTCTTCACAGCGGCCTGTGATTCAAAGGCACTCTTGTTTTTCCAATTGACTAAGTTTGGTCTGCAGTGGCCCATGAATGTGGTCTCCAGTGATCTATTAGTAAACTGGGATGTAGCCTTCATTTCACTGGCCTGTTAGCTCTCTCTCTTTTCTTTTTGGAATATATTAAAAGGAGCATTGCATTCAAGGCAATGAAGTGCCCTATTATGGAGCAAAAAAAGTATAAGTTCCAATTTTGTGAGGCATTTTAAGACAAACCAGAGTCTGCAAAGACTCAGGAGGGTATGAGAAGGCAGTCACACTTCAGAGAAAGACAAGCTGCTATGGAAGACCTTTCCTTTCTAGTTTGGGGAAAAGAGAAACTTCTGATGCGCTCACTGGAAAACAGACTGCATAATGGAGCAAGTCATGTGGATTGCCCAGAGCCTCCGGAGAAATACGGGAGCAATTTCTATTCCATAGTTGATGGCTGTCTGAAATTCTATTCACAAATCCAAACAGAAACAAAGCCTCAGGAGGTCACAACTGCTTCCTCGACGTTTGCATAATGGGCAGCTTGAAGACAACGTCTAGGATACCTGCTGATCAATTTAACTACTTCAACATGTTTTGTTTGTATTATGTTTATATTTGATGCAATTTGCTGACAAGTGCAAGCTAGGCCTGAGAAACCTGCTTGTCAGGTTGATTTATGAGCACATCAAACTGTAACTTTCTCCTCACCACTCCAAACCTACAGTAGCAGTTCATTAATCAGAGGCCTGTGACTTTGAAATCTGTGCTCAATCGCTGTTTTTCAGCCATGGACTACATTTGCATGCTCTCTGAGCTGTGCCACTGAGAAAAGTAAGGCTCCTTTCCCAGCACAGATTGCCTGCGAATACAAGATAATCAGTATGGTGTCCACCACACACCTTGTTCTTTGCACACTCGGATTCATTAGCGAACATTAGGCGACAGCAGGACCAGACTGCTCAAATCCTGTGTCTCAGAAAGGGGAGCAGGAGAATTAGACTGGCACTGCTATTAAGCTCAGTAAAAACATAAGAACAAATCTTTGATATAGCTGTATCCTTGCTACAGGAAAAAAATCTAAACTAGTCTTGTCTTTTCCAAGCTTCTGACAGCTCAGACTAGTATGCATCAGCAAGGGTCTTAGCTCCTACCTCTTTTGCTTGCTTTCCTGGATGCTGTTGCTGCTGCTGTTGCTGCTGCTGCTGCTGCTGTTGTTGCTGTTGCTGCTGCTGCTGCTGTTGTTGCTGTTGCTGCTGTTGTTGTTGCTGTTGCTGCTGCTGTTGCTGCTGCTGCAAAAGCTGAAGATGTAACTGCTCTTGCTGTTTCTTGTAAAACTCTTGTAGTTGTTGCTGAATAAACCATTTTGACTTTAATAAATAAAGGCAAAAGTTTCAAGTATTATAAATCTCCTAAACTCTTCTAGATTGGCATATGGTAGCGTAGCCATTAAGAATCACCTCATAACAAAAATGTGATTTGAAGAGGCAGATCTACATACATTTTTTTCCAAGGCCGTTCTGAAATTTTCCAATGCAGATTCCAAAATATCCTAAACAGAAGGGTATAGAAAATCTGTATTCTAAAGGGAATGCAAGAGCCAAATTAACTCCTCAAATAACTATACCTAAGTTCCTCACATGTCCTATACAACAAATCAGAAGCTTGCAAGAAATCTACAAGTCACTAAGGCCAAACTAAACTGTCTGTTTCTTAGGGGAAAAAAAGTAATTAATCTGTCAATCTGTTTAGCGGGTGCTGGAGTCACAACTGAAAGTGAATTGCCTGTAATGATCATGGTACTGGATATGAAAGTGTTTAAACATACAGTGATTGAGCTATGACTATGACAAACAGACACATCATTTTCTGTATGACAATTAAGCACCCAAGCAAAAATCCATTCTGCATTACACAGAGGTACTGATCACTGACACTATCTTTATTGTATGAATAATAAGTTCATGGATTCTTCCCTTTGCTGCCAGATTTTGTGCTAAGGAAACAGCAGCCTCCTCCTTATTTTTAGTCTTCTCTGGGACAATTTTTTTTAATTTAAAAACAAACAAAATAAAAAAAAAACTTTTTCCCATGATGAAACAAGCTGTTAAGTTCAAATTTTGTAACCGCATGCCATTTATGTGACTAAAGGGATCACTACAGTGTTAACAATTTTAAAGCAACAATTATCTACAACTCTATTTGCACTTCTTTTGGCAAGTGTACAATTAAAATGTGCCTAAGACCTTGAAAATTTAAATATCAATTTGTTCATATTTGTAATGCATCTGCCACTGCTAGTGCTGCTGGTTTTAATATAATATTTAATGTTTCAAAATTGCAATTTCACACTTCTGCAATTAAAACAAGAAATTTAAAGACTGAGAAGTTTCACATTTATTTTCATTCTTTTTGGTGTAATGAGCAATGAAATATTACAAAAGAAATCCCATAAAATCTGGCTGACACTTTTGCAAATGCCTTGTGCTAATGGTCCAAAGCAGGTAACCCACATTACCTGCTGCAACATAACTGCTTGCTGCTGCTGGAGAAGTGCTTGAAGCTGTTGCGGAGACAACACTTGCTGCTGGAGAATCTGCTGCATTTGCTGAGGGGTGATCACCTGGGGAGTCATCATGGCCACTGACACAGGCACCTGCACAGGGAAAGAAAGATATCACCGTCAAATACATTTTAGTTTGCCTGCACCACAGCTGTACATCTTTTTTATTTTGTACCAAAGATGGACCATAATTTTTTACATAATATTTATCACTGCAAAGTTCCAGTTCCAGTCAGAATCTGTTATTTTAAGACCACAGTACTGTGGCACTCTATTTCCAGAGGCATCAGATTCGATCAGACTCAAGCTTTATGTTTCGCATCTCTTATGTACTCCTGCAAGAAATTTAAGCATTGGCTAGTACAAATGTGTATTTAAAAATAAATGATCACATGGTGGGGCTCTCAACACTTCATAATCAATCATCTTATCAAGTGTCATAATGTTACGAATGGAAAAATCTATTGAGACTGTTTCAAAAAGATATGATTAAAACAGACAGTAAAATAAGTATCTTAAAGCAGTGAATGTTTTACACAATAAAAGACACTTAGCCTAGAAAAATATTTGCTTAATACATCACTTCAGTATAAGAAAACCTTCCTTGCTCAGCTAGTCTTTTAAGAAAGTCAGATTTATACAGGAATAAAAACATTACAGAGACATCAGAGTACAGAGCAAGAGCCACAACCTCAGTCACCCAGTCTCTGCAGAGAGAAGTGTGTTCTCAGTCACTCTTAACTGAAAACTGGGAGTTGGGAAACCTTGACTTAGGATCATTGGTTCATCCACTAAACTCTAACAATGCAGTTTTGTGTAGGTGATGTTTTGGATGCAGCTTTATTTTCCGTTTGTTACACACTGAGATGAAGTGTGTACATACACATGAACACCCACCAACACACATATGTACGAGTGGGAAAGACACAGCAACAATGTGTAGTTGGTACATGAGAGAAAAGTCTTGTGGAAGAGCCTGAGGTATGTGCCAAGCCAGTGCAGCAGACACACTGAACGACAACATTGCTTGAGCTAACCAGGACACAGTCAAAAAGCTGGCAGCAGGCCAGATTTTCCACCCATGAAAAAGCAGCCACTTGCTTGTCTAGCAAAACTCAAATGTTTTTTCTGTATGTACGAGCAAGCTGGCATGTAAATACTGTTTTGTGAGATGTTTGTAGAACATTCCAGTCTCTGTAAATCAGTAAAAAATATTATTATTATTAATAAAATAAATAATGAACAAATATGAAGAGGAAAAAACTTTTCTAATATCTCTATTACTTGAATCTCTCCCTAAAGACTTTGTATAAATGTAACACAGAAGAAAAAAGAAATACAAGTCTGCTGAAGTTTACTTTTAGAAGACATTACTTCATCTAATATTGCACAGAATACCAATTTTCACACAATTCATCACAGCATAAATTACTGTCTTAAAATATTGAATAAGAGTCTGAAAGTAAAAGTACCAGCCATTACTAAGAAGTCTGACAATCTTTTGCAAGCAACAAATGAATTTTAAGACTAAAAATTCTTAAAGGTCTTACTCTAAAATACAAGTAGAAAAGGCAAAGCAGATTTCCACTCAGAATCAGACACTTTTTGGGAGGAATTTAATCTCAGCTATCACTGGACTCCTCCTCTAGTCAAAAGAATAAGGAAAACCTGAGGAAAGTTTATCTGTTCTAGTTTAGGCATCTATTTTAGTATGGGATTAATGAATCTCTTAATGTGCCTGTCTCTCTCCATTGAGTGTAGACTTACTCTGAGTAGACACCTAACTTTCAGATCTTCAATGTTTGTTGTTATGCTTTGTGACACCCAGAAGTTTAGCAGTACCGGAAATGCCACATCTCTCTGCAATATTTTTTTTTATTGTGTCTAAACAATTTTTTACAACCATAGGATGCATAAGGAAAGACTAAATTCACTGACTGGAGTCAGCGTTCAATGCCCTTGGAAGTCAGTAAGAATTTTCCTCTGTTTACATGAGATTTGAACTTGCCTTCTTGTAACCATTTTGCCTCAATGATGCTATTCAACTTCCACATGTCACACAGAAATGAGAAGGCAGAGAGGCAGATGGACACCTTCCCAATTAAGCCATTAACTTTAACCTTTAAACCCCGCAAGAATTTTCCTAACACTTACATGCTTACTGCTATAATATACAGCAAATGGTGAAGGTGGTGCACACTTCCTACTCCACTTCTCCTCTTACCTATATATCCTCTCTACCTTCTGTGGCTTGTGTATTTTCAAACACACAAGTAAAAATTCTAATCTAGACAGAGTGAAAATCAACTTAACTCTGTAAGTAGCTCTGATTTATTCATGCTCTGTGCTAAAGATTCTAGCCAGTAAGATGTGCAGTAAGATTTGTGCTGCCACAAGAGTCCTCTACTCCTCAGTCTGAAATACAGATTCCCTTTACCTGGCATATTTCTGCTAGCTTTTGTAGTATCTGCTCTGAATGTCCCTGACTTTGTACTTGCTCTTACATTTGGAGACACGATTGCTTTGTGCTACATCCCAAGAACTTTTCAAATTTGTTTTTCCTGTATTTTTCAACAGTCACTTTCAACTGTATAAGCTGAAATAGAGAACCTAATTCTCTTCTTTTTCCGGGTGATGGACAAAAGCATTATAAAACTGGCAGTAGTAGAATCACTATTAATAACACTTTTATGTAGATAATATTGCCTTTAACAGAATTTTGTGTGAGGATCCATATGTGTGTATCATACCTGACATACACCTTCTTTCCTGTAGATAAAGGACAAGGACAATGTTTTTGAAAACGGCTTGAATTTTAAATTAGCAAAATGTATTAAGCAAAGATATTTCTTTAATTGTAATTAAGTAATATAAATCGGTACATTTCACAGCCTTTAGTGATACACCAGACTGCACTTTATTTCTTACTGGCATAGTGTTCCTATGCTATCCAGGTCTGAAGACTATCAGAAGCCTGCTAATTTATGGCCAGTTATGTGCATTAGATGTATTTCTTAAGTTTTGTGTCTGTGTTTTTCAAGATTTCTGATCTGATTTAACAAAAATGTAGTGAAGAGGCAAACTCTGACTCTTACATAGAAATCTCTGAATATATCTGAAGTCAGTTCAGGTAGAGGACAGCAGAGGGACCCAGTGAAAAGATACGATCAAGTGAATGATGTGGTTTGTTTCAGTGGGCCACAAACTCACAAAGAATTTTCATTCAGACCTCTCGGGGAAAAAACAAAGAGACAATGTGAAACATGATTTATGACTGCAACCCATTTGTTACACGACATCCTCCAAAAAATTGAACTCCCAACACTGTCATGAAGATG
>CM036586.1:28454447-28534447 GCA_020745705.1 Hemiprocne comata
ATTAATAAGTTCTACTTAATTTAAAATTTACTAGACACCTCAACACTAAGAAATATTCCCATTTAAGTATTTGACTTGAGTTGCTCATCTTTTGTTTAATGACCAACTTTTTATATGGATATAAAACAGTGTTTAAAATGTAGTTTTGTTCCCTCTTTCTGAATTGACTTCTACTATTACTTTTTACCAACTAGTTTCACTGAAAGGTTTCCAGCGTTACAGGTAATGTAAAGTCCATTAGGTCAGGCTCTTCATAGCATGACATGCAGTAAATTACAAGTGCTTCAAGCAGCTCAGTGAATTACAGTTCATCACTTTGAAAGGTTCCCACTACAAGACTACAGATATCAGATCTGGCAGTTAGGATCCAATTAACACTTTGGTCAGAATAATCAGATTGCATGTGTAAGACTTGTATAATTCGTTTATTGCTTCCATGCATCTTCTGTCTGTAGGTAAATTTGTTGCTGTTATTTCAAAGGTTGGAATCAGTATTTCACTTGCCTTTAGGTTATATTTCAAGTTCTTTTGCAGTGCAGTGATGAACTCTCCCTGTTCCAGCAATTTAGATCACTTGTCCTGTAGATATTACTGCTTGAGGAATGGTTTTTTTCTGGTGGTTTTGTTTTGTATTCTTACCATGCCATTATATGTCTCGAAAAAAATTGCTAGCAATTTTTACTAAGCACATTTTATTTAGTGTAACAGTTTTCTCGAACGTGATCATTGTGAATCTCACAGAACACCCAGATACACTGTAAATGACATATGCATTGACATTTACATGTGTACTGTCATGCAAAACCATTTCCTGCTACACTGGATATAATACTATAACTGAATGAAAAAACATTCTGATTTGTGCTATCATTTTTCAAGCCATGGTCAGTTTACACAAAGGTTCTTCAGGATAAACCTCATTGGTGCAGAGTAATGGATTTCAAATTCTGTGTTCTTACCTGGTGCTTTACAGCAAATTGCACTGTCTTACAGGCAGTGAAATTCCTTGGAAAGAGCTAAACTTGCCCAAGGTATCCCACCTTTTCCATGGGAGAGCAGTAATGAACAGATACATAATTGCTGGAAGTTTAAAATGCAGAAACCTCCAAACGGGATAAGCAAAAAGATCAAAGACTACTACCACCCCCTTATGTGGTACTTCCAATGTCAAAACATGCTAGTTGTGTTCAAGACATTCTTTTTCCCAACTGACAACTCTGTCCATACAGAAGTCAGGTATATAAAAGGTTACATTTGATTCACATATACAGCAATGTATACTTAGGCTCTTCATCAATACATGCATTTCAAATACCGGAGGACAACAATTAAAAGAGAAATTTCAACCTATTCCCCAGTTTGAAAGTATTTCAAGAACAAACATTATCTAATGCTTTAAGGATTTGAGATGTGAGTAATGGGATATGAAGCTCTAGGGCAATGGTACAAATTTGCCCCAGGTCAATGACACCCAGGAATCATTGCCGGCTGGAACTATTTGATGACAAATAATATTTCAAGTTTCAGTCTAGTTTCTAATGAACCATAGCCCTAGTGAAAAATTATCATCATCATGAACTTAAAGTCCTATGGAAAGCTTGAGGACTGTATGGCTTACAGACAAAACCAGCTTTCTGAAAGTATTGTACTATTTCCACATTAGAAAACCAGATCCATCTGCCTTGTTTCCCTCTTACAAAACAGTGCTAGCAAGTACACAGACTGCCTGCAGCCAGGCAAATCATGGCTTGTAACTTTAACAGTTTAAATTAGGAGGAGTGTCTATATACTATTCATACAGTTAAGAGAGAAAGTAGCTCCTTTAGATGGCAATTCAGACAGAACAAATTGAGCTCTGTTCTGAATTTTGAATTGTTCTGTGTGAGAGCTTCCTCTCCATGAATCACATGAGGAACCTCCTGATGTTTGCATGTAACAACATTCGGTGATGAGAATACTTCATTTCCTTTCTACTGCGGAACAAAACATCAGTTGTATGACTGAACCCCACAGAAGTGAAGAAGCAGAGAACTACCTATGCCTGGCCTTCTGGAGCCAACAAAATTGATATTAAAGTGGAAGTGTATGAATTACCCTGTAAGCATTCAAACCAGAACTGTATTACCTACTGACAATTCTTAGTATATATGTAAATAGGTATCAGTTACAAAGTTTTCTTCATCTTACACAACTGTTTGAGAAAATCAGTATACTGTGCTAACTGATGGCATTATTTTACTGTTCCTGTGTTTCAGTTCTCAAGACACAGAAGACAGTCTTAGAAAATTTCAGCAGAACTGCTGACTTTAGATTTCTATTGGTTTTAAAAAAAAGCACACAAAAAAACCATCAATTGCCCATTGTATTTTAAAACAATTTGATACCCTAAATTTCCAGCATAATGTATCCAAACCAGAGAAATACTTCTACCTCACATGTGCAAATCAAACCTCATCCCAAAATATTTAATTACCACTACCATAAAATTTTCTGCATTTGCATTTTTGTTATCCTGTAAAATGGGCGACAGGCTGAAGGCTCTTATCTGTATTCCTGGGTCTGCAAGAAGTGGATACTTGCTCAGACCCCCTTCTCAGAGTTTCTTTTTTAAGGGGAATTAAAGACTAGCCAAGAAAAATATCTTTCCTGGCTCTGCAGAACAGCTCTTCTGTTTCCTTTTCCCAGCTTAAAGCAGAAGAGTGTGAAACAATTCTTGTAGATACAAAATGGAGGAAACTGCACTTTTCCAAATAAAATCTTCGAATAGTAAACACAAAAAGAAATACAATCAGAGCCCCATCAAGTATTGAATTTTTGAAATCTTTACTTTGAACAAGTTCCTCTCTTACCTACTAGCCAAGGAATCTCAGGTGATCAAAATGAAGTATTTCACCTGGTGCCAAAAATGGGAGAACTTCTCAAGGTCTATTTTGTATTTATAGAGGTTGTGATTATTTGAACATGTATAATCAGCATCTACGTAGTATGATTTTCAAAGTTAGACAATCCCCAAGCCAGAGTCCAATTTAAGCACAGATGTCTAAGCATCAGACTTTCAGCTCTGTAGGTTGATGGGTTTTTGTGCACTGAGGCAGTCTTGCATCTTAGTCACCTGCTCTTTGAACAAGGACAAACACAGTAACCTTTCTGACCTGTACTTTGTTGCACGTATAGGAGTTGAATATTGACAATCTGATTACATGCATATAGTGTGCTATATTCTGGGCAGATTCTTCTCTTGCTTACATCCATGTAAACACAGTGCACTAACAGGCCACTGAAGTCAACAGTACAATCCCTGTGGAAATTGATACCAAAAAAATAAGCATCAGGCTCAACATTATTGTTGCAGCCGCCCTTTTATAGAAGCGTTATCTATATTATGAGGCTGGATGGTGCAGAATGCAGCTGCCCCTGGAGGACTGCCAAGACCTTACCTTTTCACTGGGCTTAAAGACGTGGAAAAGACAGTGCAATTTTCACTTGTATGATGCTTAGAACTGGCTCATTGACAACAGGAGGAGCCAGAGCTTTCTCCAGCTGCTGTTTATGCCCATGTAAAGTGCTATGTGCCTAAATCTGCATGTCAGCTTGCTTATATGTTCTGTGGCTAATCATGGAATAAATTATGTATTAAGAAAATATTTATTAAAAATGAGTATTTTAAAATACCTTTTTACTGGTCTTGCTATTTACTCTGCTTTGTGGTTTTTTGTTGGTTTTTTTTTTTTTTTGTTTGTTTGTTTTTTTTTTTATTATTTCTCAAGCAACAACATGCAACTGTCACCAACAGCCAACTACAGATAACTCTGCAGTGGACTAAGGGGTAGACCACAAGTTTTATCTCCAGCTCACATAAATATACTCTCAGCATAAGCTGTGTCCAGCACGTGGGTTACTGAGCTACTCTTCCTTGCAAACCTTGCACGTAAGACAGAAGAACCCCAGTTAAGGACAATTTCAAATACAAATGTAAGAGACCTGGATGACAATGATTTGGGTATCACTGTCACTTTGCACAGGACCCACATAATATAACCAAGATTTCCATTCCAAATCCTTCCCTCTCTCCTTTGAATCTTGGCAGCCATAGGAAAGGCATATACTGCAGCTGCAGAAAATTGTAAATAGAGTGTCCAAGCGTATCAGTAGCACATCTTATGGAAGTTATTGAGATATAAAAGAAGCATTTTTTATCTCAGCCAAAGCAGCCTTTAATAGGGAAGTTCCCTCTTGACCCTGCCAATGCTGACAAGTATTCTATAGCTTTACATACATTAATCAGGAACACATGGGTATGAACTGGTGTTACTTTCTCCTACCTCTGGATAAAATGGATGGACTCCAGTCAAGTTTAAGCAATAAAGACTATCATTTGGCCCATGGAGCAGCTGACATGCGGACACTTCTCAGGCTTTCAAGGAGGAGTGTTGGGATTATTCCAGTCCACCTTTTTTCCCATCCGGTGATTGAATCAAATCCCTTATCTTCCTACCGTAGTGACTTTCAGTCTCTTTGGTATATCTCTTTGTGATAAAAGGGGGCCATAACCTCAGTCATGAAATGTAAGTCTGCAGCCTAACAGTCTGCTTCTTGGAGAGTGAAGAGCATATGAAGCAAGCTGCTCTCTAGTTCTTCATTGCTAACAATTAATCCTGCGCACTGAGACAGTGAATGAGGGACAGCTGGCTGTCAAGAGAGTAAGGAGATGATGCATTTTAGACCATTATGATTAGTGCTCCACACCCAGCTTTGGCAAAAGCCACAGATTAAAACAGTGCAAGAAAACACTGACCAACAGTGTTGAAGGAGGTCAGAACTGGGGCAACAAAACACTTGTCAGGCCAGGCAACTTCTGTGTACCTGTTTGCATAAGTATTAACTTTTTGTAGCAATTCTGAAAGAGTCCTTCCTTACTAAGAATTTGAAAAACAGTGCTGCATGGTTTAGAATAAATTGTGAGCGCTTTTATTGTTTATGTGTCTTTGGGGTGTATAATGGAAAGGTGGTGTTTCCTGGACATGAGGAAAATGGATCTTTAGTGAATTAATACATGGGCTTCACACTTATTTTGTAAGAAACGGTCCCAGTTAAAAAGCATGTAAAGGTTGTTGTTTTTTTTTAAAGAAAAACGAACGATCAAATTTAAAACATTTGATATAGAGTTTGGATTTTGGTTTTTTTAATTACATGGATGGATTTTATGGAAGTGCTCTCAAAAGGTTTGGAGAAAAGGATGGAAGCAGGGACAGGTAGCCTGGGAGAAATACAAAGAAGTTGTCCGAGAAGCCAGGGATCAGGTTAGGAAAGCTAAAGCCCAGACAGAGTTAAACCTGGCCAGGGATATCAAGGATAATAAAAAGTGCTTCTACAGGTACACCGGTGATAAGAGGCAGAACAGGGAAAATGTGGGCCTTCTGCAGAAGGAAACAGAAGACCTTGTCACGCAGGACATGGACAAGGCCGAGGTACTGAACAACTTTTTTGCCTAAGTCTTCACCAGTAAGGGCTCTGACCACACCATCCAGCTCACAGAAGACAAAGGCAGAGACTGGGAGAAGGAAAATCTGCCCACTGTAGAAGAGCCAAGTTTGAGACCATCTAAAGAACCTGAAAGTGCACAAGTCCATGGGACTTGACAAGACCGATCCATCCATGGCTCCTAAGGGAGCTGGCAGATGAAGTTGCAACACTGCTTGTCATCATATTTGAAAAGTCATGGCAGTCTGGTGAAGTTCCCACTGACTGGAAAAGTGGAAACATAACACCCATTTTCAAAAAAGGGAAGGAAAGAAGACCCAGGGAACTACAGGCCAGTCAGTCTCACCTCTGTGCCCGGCAAGATAATGGAGCAGGTCCTCCTGAAGACTCTAAGGCACATGGAAAACATGGAGGTAGTTGGAGGCTATCAACATGGCTTCACCAAGGGCAAATCATGCCTGACAAATTTGGTGGCCTTTTATGATGGGGTCACAGCAACAGTGGACAATGGGAGAGCAACTGACATCATCCACCTGGACTTGTGCAAAGCGTTTGACACTGTCCTGCATGACAGCCTGGTCTCAAAACTGGAAGGATATGGATTTGATGGATGGACCACTTCTTGGATAAGGAATTGGCTGGATGGTTGCACTCAGAGAGTAGTGATCAACAACTCAATGTCCATATTGACACCAGTGACAAGTAGCATTCCTCAGGGGTCAGTACTGGGACCAGTGTTGTTTAACGTCTTTGTCAGCGACATGGACAGTGGGATCGAGTGCACCCTCAGCAAGTTTCCTGACGGCACCAAGCTGTGTGGTGTGGTTGACATGCTGGAGGGAAGTGATACCATCCAGAGGAACCTCAATAGGCTTGAGAGGTGGGCCTATGCCAACCTCATGAAGTTCAACAACACAAGTGCAAGGTCCTGCACCTGGGTTAGGGCAACCCCAAGCACAAACACAGGTTGGGCAGAGAATGGATTGGGAACAGCCTTGAAGAGAAGGAACTGGGGGGTGTTGGTAGATGAAAAGCTCAACATGAGCCAGCAATATGCACTCGCAGCCCAGAAAGCCAACCGTGTCCTGGGCTGCATCAAAAGAAGCATGGCCAGCACGTTGAGGGAGGTGGTCCTGCCACTCTACTCTGCACTCGTGAGACCACATCTGGAGTATCGTGTCCAATTCTAGAGCCCTCAACACAGGAAGGCCATAGAGCTCTTGGAGCAAGCCCAGAGGAGGGTCACAAAGATGATCCAAGGGCTGAAGCAACTCTTCTATGAAGACAGGCTGAGAGAGTTGGGGCTGTTCAGCCTGGAGAAGAGAAGGCTTTGGGGAGACCTTATAGTGGCCTTCCAGGGGGCCTACAGGAAAGCTGGGAAGGGACTTTTTACCAGGCTGTTTAGTGATAGGACAAGGGGTAATGGTTTTAAACTGGAAGAGGGGACATTTAGGTTAGACGTCAGGAAGAAATTCTTTACTGTTAGGGTGGTGAGGCATTGGAACAGGTTGCCCAGGAAGTTGTGGATGCCCCCTCCCTGGAGGTGTTCAAGGCCAGGTTGGACAGGGCTTTGTGCAACCTGGTCTAGTGGAAGGTGTCCCTGCCCTTGCAGGGCAGTGGGAACTAGATGATCTTCTAGGTCCCTTTCAACCCAAGTCATTCTATGATTCTATGATTCTATACTCCCATATGAATATGAGCTACAAGGACAGTCAAATGGAGTGCTAAGATAATCCTTAGTTTTTATTTTATAAGCAGCAACCATAGAACAGTCTAGATTCTACCAACATATTTAATAATGTTAAAGCCACAATATCCTAACTATGTTCTCAAATCTGTAAGACACGTTTTGAAAGACTGACTCCTGCTAATGGAGGGAGTGCACCCAAAGGCTCTTTGTAAGGCCTTTTGTGGACTACTCCAACCAGGATCATGAAGGCATAAAAATAACCTGAAGCCACCCTAGTATTAATTTTGCAGACTGGAAATTCTCAAAATTTGCAGGAACCTCAGATGTGATCTCTGTACACACACCAAGGTATTTAGAATGTGCATAATCCTCTCCTACTCACTTCCTTGCAAAAACACCTGCTTTGCATAGGCATATGCATTTACAGCTGCACATGCACCCAACTTCTGCTTTTTTTTAATATTCTAGCCAACTAGAAACTACTGCTGCATTTCATGTTCTTGTGATGTGTCATATGAATGAGACAATTTCAGATTTTTCTGTTCCATATAAAATACAGCCATGTCCACAGAGTAGACATTTCTGTATGCCTTATTTTGTTTTTCTGTCTTGCTGTTTGTTCATACAAACACCTAATTGTATATCAAACGTAGTGTTTGAGTTCTGTAGTTTTATCTCTCCTGGTTTACATACTGAATTTTATGCCGTGGTTCTTATAGTATATAGCATAATGTAGCAGATTTACAAGAGATTATATGGTTGTTAGCTTGAGTTCTTTTTAGTCTTTTCCGAAAAAAACAATTTAGAAAGTGAGTAACAGAACAATTACTCAATCTGTTGGTTAACTTTAGTAAGGAAATGTCCTAGAGTGTCCTGCAACAGAGAAAAATGCTTATGGAGATCAGAAGAACTGAAGAAGTAAAATGAGATCCAAGGGGAAGTTTGTCACAGCAAAAGCTCCCTCTCTTTGTCCCATACAAACTTCCACCTCAGATGTATATACAGAAGTAGCACACCATGGAGCAATCTATTAGGTATCTGAGCCTGACAAGGACCTCATTAGAATATTAACTTTCATAATTTCATAGCATGAACCAGTGACAACTCTTAGGCCAGTTTTGCACCACATGATTTTAAGTATCTTACTGCTATGTCTACTTGCCCTGGGCACTTCCTACCAGCAACACATGTGCAAATCCATGGAGTAATCCAGCCCATGTAAAACCAGAATTGTTCACGTTTGTCTTTCTTTTCTTCTAGAGGCACAGGTTAGACTGACTCTGCTTCTAATAGGGGTATCTAAAGTTAAATGCCTTAGTTTAGGCAAGATGAATCTGTTCTTCTTGATAGTCTTTAAGGCACCTTCCAACCCAAATCATTCCATGATTCTATGATAGTTCATTTGAAAGGCCACAGAGGTCCTGGCTGACAGTAATAGAAAAACTGTCCTGTGTATCAGGCATTGACTTCAAACAACAGAAGATTCACACCAGTAATTCCATTAACACAGAGACATCCTTAAAAGAACACAGAAGTCTTGCAAATAAACTGGGGCAAATATAGTTTCACAGCACCAGCCAAGAAGAGATCTGAAAGCCATGCATGGCTTCTGCTGCTGGTATTCTCTAAAGTCTCTGCTATCCTGGTGACTCCCTCAGTCCCTGTTCCCACTCTGACAGTACAGCTCAAAGCAGCAGTTTCTTCAATACGCTGCCTCTTTCTCCAAACACACTTCCATCAGCAGTCTTGGGAGACTGCTAATGCACAGATATATTTAAGTACCTTCCATTTACTGAAATGTCACCTCCTTCATTAGACACAGGTGAGTGTCTCTGTCCTTTCTCTGTCTTTCTATGTCACCTGCCAATGATTTTTTTTTGCTCAAGACTACAGAAATACTGATTCTGTTTTCCCAGTCTTTTTCGTCAAATTGATGCCTAGGCTTAGTATCAAAAACACTGAAGCATTACCTAGAGATGTGGCAAATTTACAGTTTTCTTCAGAAATCACAGAGTGCTCTTTTTGGTCACTGCTTAGTTGGGCACCATCATGGACAACAGAGCTGAAATCCTCCCCATTTGTCACCTTGCGAGCACATTGGCCATGGTAAGGAAACAATTTCTCCAAACTACAAAAACTACAGACAATAAGCCTGAGATTCTTTATATTGAAAATTATGGCAAAATGATCTGTCTCAAACAGGAGCCAAATATAGTACTGGTAGAGCATCTGATATTCATGAATTAACTTCCTGGAGCACACAATTTGGTATAGGCACATACAATGAAATGACTGAAGGAGCAACGAAGACGGATATCTATCTAGTGATACATTTGTCTAGAAACAACTTCCAACTACAGATTTTTCTTATCACAAAAAATGGAACTGAAAATATCCAATTTCTGTAAAAGGTTTATTAAAATAGAGCTAGGAAATATACATAATTTTTAAAAAGTTTAGAACTTCCAGTGCAGAAAGTATTAAAATTACTTTCTTTTTAAAATTTTAATAACAATGTCTGATTTGTCAAAATAACAGCAGAAACTCTATAAATATCTGTTAAGGGATTATTCCAAAAGCATGAAAAACTCTGGTGAAGAAATTACACAGAATATAGAATTGTCATCACACATTTGCATATAAAAGGCTGTTTAAAACTGACAGGCACATAAACAGAAAATACATGCTATAAAATTAGTAATTTTTAAGCATGGATCTTTAAATAAAGCTGGCAGAGCACTTTCATTTTAGCTAACTCATTCTCAAGAGGGATCACAAAAATGGTGCAGCACCTAGAAACATATTTTCTTCAGTCTTGTATACAGATAATAGTTTGATTATTACAATGCTTGAATGTATCTTCATTTACCTACCTGAAAATATTGTTGATATTGCTTGACTCGTGTGTTTTTCTTGAAGACATCACAACACATTTATAAAATAAAAGGATTATTTATCTTTTCAAAAGATGGTTAGAACTGTGATTTATTCTATATCAGAGGCTTTTTTGTCAGAAAATACATATATATTACTCCTAGGGCTACCAAACAGAATGTATATTTTTAAAGTTCCTATGATGCAACATGTGTAGGGAAATGAAGAGCTTTAACAGGCGTTCCAAGAGACAAAAAAAGGTTTGGACTAACAAGTCCTTTTAGTCAGAAACAGAAGCAGCACACTTCAAACCAAGTGCTACAAAACAACACGCTAAGTTTAAATTAATGCAAACCACAAAAAAAGCATATTGCTAAAAAAATTTTAAAAAGCCATTCTGAAAAGCAGATAGGAAAAAGAATATATTTTGACACTGAAATGGAAAATGTTTACTCCTTTCAAAAGGCAAAGAAGGGGGTTTTAATGCATTTCATTTAAAGGCTGCAATGGCCAGGATCATGTCCCATCTCTCCCTCCCTCAGTGACTGAGGAGAATCTGGACAGGGTCTGAAACCACAGTGGGGACCTACATTCAAGAGTCTGACTTGTCAGGAGTGCCAGTTAACCAGCAGGCTCCAGAAATTCAGTCTTTTCTCTCAACTGTTCCAGTCTGGATCAATACCAGCACCTTGTGCACTGAGCTAGTGAGTGCCTGTGGCTCCCTTGGTTCCCAGAACAGCTTGGCAGCTGGCTCTTCTCCCAGGTCCCAGGCAGACAGGAGAGAAAATGACCCCCCCTTACTCCCTACACCTCAGAGAGCAACCAGAGCCCTAAGATGGAGAAGGGGCTGGAAACATCTTCTCCCTTAGTTTTGAAAGTAACAAGTTTTTAAGTCCGTCCTTTTCAAAACGGTTGTTCAAATTGTCTTTTCATAAAAGTGATTGGCATTTAACAAAGCAGAACTTCCCAAAGCTCTCCAAGCACATTCCATTATAAACTACAGATTCCCAAGCATTTGTTTTTATTTGGCTCTCTAGATACAAAATCCATTATTCACAATGCTTTTCATTTTTTTTTTTTTAGTTTAAGAAACTACCCAGAGATTATTTTAATAGAATTCAGCCACTTATTCCAAGAGTAATAGATGTTGCTTCTTTGTCATACTATTTGGATTACTCACAAAAACCCCCTCACAAACCAGTGTTTGCTACATAAGCAGAATTGCTGTAACAACTGATGAGCAATCTAATTTGAACTCATTTCAATAAAAGAAATAAGCTACAATAAATCAATTAAAACAAATTTTTATTTGTAGGCATGTACTTGCAAGTATAAAAAACTGTAAGTGTTTTCAAGGATATAATTAATTGTGACAAAAATAATTCTGACATTTACTTACAAAATTAATATTTCGTAATGTAATGGTAAAACCAAATGCTTTTCACTACTACTGTGTTATTGAATTCTTGCCAAGTTAAATAAAACTTCATCAGTTATTTCTGTGCTTCACCATATCTTGCAAACAGAAGAAAATGCACACTTGTACCTGAATACCTGACCCAACTCTGAAACCAGTACTGACCTGAACTCAGCATTGGCTTTGCCCCGAAGTTTGACAGTAACAACTGGTCCCCTAGGACTGACCTAGGGAATAAAAGTCATTGCAAGACCTGGGTTTACTGGAGTCTGGAGGTATTAATTAAAATACTGTATGACCTAGAGTATCATCCTTTTGACATAAGACAGTATTACAGTTCACTTATATACAGTGTTTACAGTACTCCTTCTAAGAAAAAGATCATGTACCACCTTCTACGTTTTACCAGAGCTTCTGCAGCTCTTTGGATCTGTAAGACACTGAGACCTGCCCTTAAATTAACTGTAACTGAAAACTTATTTTCCATCTGGAACTGCAAGCAAGTTCAAAACTACAGTGTTTCATAAACCAAGACTAAAAATATAGATAGGGTTTTCGGCTGCTACAGCAATGTTTCCCTCTTGCCAAAATATGCAGAAAAGCAACCCAGTTCTGAAATATTAAAAACTGAGCAATAATCAACAGCATAAAAGGGAACTTATTTGATTCATAAGCAATTCTGAAGGGTCAAAAATACTGCTTGGGAGTAATCCAGGCTTTTTTTTTTAATAAAATTTTACAGTATGTATCTATAAAAATATTAGTCAAGGAAATGAAAGTTTTGCTTTGAGGTAAACTTGACTTTAACTTTATGCACCTTGGACAGACTTTTAATTTGATATTAAACATGTTTTGAAAATGTAGGAATACTTCAGCTTCCTCATTTTTTTTTAATTAAAAATTCATGTAACAAATTTCAGAGCATTTTAGTATTAAAAAGTCGTAATTAAAAATGTGGTAAATGGAATACTTCACGAAGCTCTAATGAAATATTCAATGTTGAATCAATTGTATTGCTACTGTTAAAATATTTCGCCTTTTCACTACGCTTGTGTTTCTTTCCAGTGGGACAGTTTCTATTCCCAACTGTGGTAAACCCTACAGAGGCCAAAAATATCATTTTACCAGACTTGCAAAGAAAACCCAGCTTTTTCATCTGAAGAGTTTTCAGATCAGTTACAAGTCACAACATGGGCGAGAAAAAAAGATTTAAGAAGAAAAGGAGAGATTTGACCAGTCAACTCCATTAAAAAGAGCAGTTAAGAATTATTACTAGTTGTTAATGATGGCTATCTTTATTTTCTCTATAAACTTTATGAACACTACAGAAATACCATACAGTAGTAACAACCACAAGGAAACTAGAGTTGGATTTACACAGGGAAGGAGAACGCAGATAGGACACATAGGTAGTAGAGAAAGCAACATGATGTTGGCATCCCCTTGTTTATAGAGTTGCTTAAGAAGTTTAGGCTGCATATTTACCTTCTCTTGGGGAAGGACCAAAACTGTGCAGGCTACCTAAGCTATCTCTCTCTTCGTTTCTAGTCAGTGGGATGGTCAGGTCACTATTGGGAGTTTCTGAACGACAAACTAATTAAAGTGGCTAAAGCCACACTCTTGCAAAGTTTTGCTAAATCTAAGTTATCCTGAACTAATTTGTTAAATGAATTAATTTTGAATGGAATTGAAGCCTATTACCTAATGTAAGATGCAAAGACATTGATAAATGAACATTTATAATCTCTCCATTACTTTGTAGGTAATGGCACAGGTCTTTGAAAAAAACATTTCCATAACCCCCAACTCACTCCAACTGTCTAGACATCACTGTGCATGGAACATCAAAAGAAAGGAGATTTCAGCTGAATGAAATGTATATTTACAATAATATATACTGTGGGGATGGACTTTAGTTCTTTAGTAAGTGTCTAACATCTCTCTTCCTTTTACACAGCGAGGATGTAAAGACAATTATGAAGAACCACAAGAATAACCTAACTACGTATGACTGCAACACGACCAGTGTCTTCATTATTTCAGTATCTCTATAAAATCCTCAGAGGTGGTTTATACTTTTTACTAAGAAGCACAAATGTCTCTTGCACTCTCTAGACTTTGGAAACATGCTAGTGTGACATAAAAAACTGAACTTCCTAGAAGTTTATATCACACATGAATTACACAATGATATATCTATTTGGCCTAATGGATTAGCAGGATGGATTTGTGAGCATCTGGCTTTTGAATATCTTAAACCATTTTATAGCAAGCTTTTCATATTGTACAACCTCTAAGCAAACTCTACCACACTTTCTAGAACATATTTTCACAAACTGCTTTCTACTGTATTTTAAAGTCCTTGTATTTCAAAGTACTGAAGTGTTAAATAATGATATATATATAAGCCCCAACGTGGCGTTTAAGATATATATATATTTATATATGCATATTTTACCTATACGTACACACAAAATGCTACATATGCTACTTATTCTAGTGTTTGACATATATAAACCCATTCACTTAATTTTTGTTTGTCTCTCTGTTCAAAGCTAACTGGAAGAGCTACATAAATAATAAAACCAGGAAATAAAACAGACTTTTAACTATCCATTATCATGGGAATATTGTTTTAACTAGATGTATGGAATCACATTACCATTCTATTAATTCAATAATCTTGATGTTATTACAAGACTGAGACAGTTATCAAAGCAAAGGATCATTCTTAAATGGAAAGATCACATCACTAAGTGGGACAAAGATGTCATATAAACTACAGTGTCAAAAAGATAACAAATAGAGGACTGAGCTTGTAGTTGCAATGAGTTTATGTTGGTATACACAGCTCCAACAAAATATGTGGTGTTTGATAAGCACATAGGTATGGCTTGTTTTGAAACTGCTATCATTATAGTGTTGATTTCATGAAAGTCCTCACAAATGATATTTTATTTTATATTCACACACATTCAAAATCTATACTTACTTCCTATCGACAGTGGTTTCAAAGGTCTCTCATTATCTCGGTCTCGCAATGACATATATAAGAACACCTTCTCTTCTTTTGAAATTAAATTAACATTTATGGTAATTATTATAAAATTACTTCACCCTTGAGGACATTGGTCCTCAAGGTTTGCATGGGTTTTCAACTAAATCTGTTTCCTGAGAGAAATTTTAGGAGTTAATCTTCATGACTCAGTATATTCCTGCTTATTAACCAGTAGCCAAGACAATATTTCTTACACCTTTTTTTTTTTTAAATTAATATAGTTTTATTCAAAAAGAATGGACTCTGTTAATGCAATTTGTTTTACTACTTGATGTCTATGTGTAGCTGACAACACTTCCCACCCTCCCACCTACACAGCATACAGAAGTTTGTGACATACAGAAATTAAAGAGAATTACAAACTGTTTTCAACTTGTTCTACTCTCATAGCTTCTAGGCCCTGTTGTGCATGATTGGGCCTCACATCACGTATTAATATGAACATATTAAGAAGACCTGAATTCTAGTGACTTTTTTAGCTGACTATAGGTCTGCAGGTAAAACACCAAGACTGTCCCTTATCTATCTTTGAATGATATGTTTGTAAGATAGATGAATGGATGCCGTTTCATTTCTGCTACTTTTAGCCTTAACTACTGCATATGGCTGCCTTTCATTTCATATAGCTCATGACAGATACATCCTCTGAAACCACATGAAGAGAACCAGATGCATTTGAACAACCATGTGTTCAGCTACCTGAGGTGCTAAAAAAGGTACTATTGTAGCTACAGTACTACAATACAACTATGGCTTAGACATGTAAATAAAAACTGGGGATTTTATGTATGTATGTAAGTTACATACATATTTATGTATATGAACAAATAGAAGATGGAGGGGTGGCATGGTGATTTAATAGATCAAGGATGCTCCATCATTCACAAACAGTGAATTCAGACAAAGGCCAATTCAGGATTAAAAAAACAAACTAGACCGAAGTGCAGGTATCTTTTGTACCCAGTTTCTTAAGGCCACCAACATACAGGACATGATTTTCTCAATCAATAACCCCATTTCTGTTTCCTTAGGATCATACAGTAGCCACCATTACATCAATATTACAATTGTTGAAAAAAAGCATTGAATTTAAAATCATCTGTCGTATTTGGTATTTCTCAGAAACCAATAGTGGGCAGATGCCCTTCATTCCTTATCTCATAGTTCTGGAAGTTGTTACACAGGCAGTAACATAGGAAGTGTACACTTTTCCACCTCCAGCCCCAGATTTATACAATAGTTAATGAATGCAGAGGTAAGTTTGGGAAGAGATTACCATAGTCTGATCTGAAGCAGAACTGAAAAGGTAAAGCTGATTGAAGAGGGCAAAATTTTTCTTAGAAAAGTGTCTTCTGATTCCATCCTTAGCTCTAACTAAAACAAGATTATATAGCCAAATTCTTTTTTATACTGTTTCTCTCTTTGCAGATAAATCGTGGTTGATAAGGAAAACTACCATCAAGCAAGCTGCAGGTAAAGTTTTCATGGCCATCCTACTGGCATTTCAAGAGCATTAGATGAGTCTGATACTGTGACATCTAAAAGGCAAGAAGCTCCACTTAGTTGCTTTACTGCTACTGTGCGTCAAACATGCTATTTGGCACACAGCTGAAGAGTTGTCAGGAATATTGTCTACATCCTGAGTAAAAAACAAAACTCCAAAAGTGAATGTGAGGGACAGAAACTATAGAAATGAGGAAAAAATTCACTTACATTTATCCAAGATGGCTGTCGCTATTACTGTTGAAACTCTGCTATGGGCTGAGGTCACAAGACCCTGTAAGCTAAAATAAAGAAGCTTCAGCTGAGGGTAACTGAAGCTGCAGCACATTAAAATACATTTTAAGGTTATAGGTATTGATTGGAGTTTTAATTTCTATTTATCCCAAGGCTCAAAAAGTGACCTCTAGTTTTCAGTCATTTTTTGAGCCTGAAGGGAAGAGTTTTTCAGTATTATCCTCTACCTCATTATGTGTATGTATGTTATATACAGTATGGTTTCACTGGCATGAGTATGGAGTTGCCACATTATTCACAAATGGTGAAACCCTACATAATTTGTGCAGATTCTCCCAAACAAAACTATAATAAAACCTTTACATCACATCACATCATATTTTAGGTAGGAAATGTGAATGTATAAAGTAAAAGCTAGCTTAGAAATCTTCAAAAATATATTAAATGCATCACAGAGCTTTTTTTTTCCTTTCTGTAAAGGTAATTTTTTAATGATGTACCTCTGAGAGAGTGTGATAACTTTTACATCTTAGAAATACCAAAAAAACTTTAAAATTATTTTTGTATGCATATGAATACTGCAGTTTGAAAATCTATTGCATCTTAACCTCCCAGGGCTTAAATGAAGTGTGCAATCTACTAGGCAGCTAGAATCTCTTTTCAACCTGTGATATGTGGCAAGATACTGAATTTGTCCCTAACTTTGGATCAGACATTCTCTCTTCTGGCCCACAAGTCAGTGTGCGTCTGGGAAAACAACTGACATGCAAAAGAAAAAAAAAAAAAAGGAAAAAAAACCCAACAAACCTTGAGAAATTACTGTTAGTGTTAATAGCAGAGATTTGGAATGACAGAAGGAAAGAGACTAGTCCAGATCAGCTGGAAAAGTGCATTATGAATATCCCTGCAGTTTATTAACTGTCCTAGGATTGCATATGATACCCTTCTATGTAAACATACACTTGCGTATGGGTATTTATAAGCACACACATGCAATGTGAAAAAACAAATTTCTGGAACGTGTCTTTTGGGCTTTTCTATACCTGACATGAAGAGAAGCATTCCAAGAACACAATGAATGCATCAAATCTGAACTACAGAAATGCTGAAGCAGCCAGGTAACAAAAGCACATATATATATATATATATGTATTTTCAACATATGTGAAAAAATTACAAGTTGCCAAGAAATACAGTGAAGGGTGGAAACTTCGGGCTGAGCAAACTTAAAAAAAAGAAATTCTCATCATATAATAGAGATGTTTACTGCATTTCTTGTACAACCAAAATGTGATTTATAATAGATGAGAATATAACAGATGAGAACTAATGAACTACCAGGATAATGCATAATTTTCATGTATTCAAAGAAATAGTGTGCAAAAATAAAACTAAGAAATCCAGTGAAAGTGCTACACATTGGAAACATTTTTATAAAATTAACTCTAGAAGTCATAATACGTCTACAAACGAGGCAGTCAAACTCATTATTTGAAAGAGGACTAAACAAGACACTGGGATTCTAACAAAAATGACCACTGAGGAAAAAATAGGTAAAATTTTCCTACAAGAAATGACTGCTGCATTTTAGGTTTTTAATAGAAAAAAGACAGCAAATGTTGTTAGAATTATGAGACCATCTTAAAAGAATAAGAGGCCTGTGCTGCTGTTCAGCGTGACCTGGACAGGCTGGAGAGCTGGGCAGAGAAGAACCTCATGAGGTTCAATAGGAGCAAGTGTAGGGTCCTGCACCTGGGAAGGAAGAACCCCAAGCACCCATATTGGTTAGGGGCAGACCTACTGGAAAGTAGTTCGGAGGAGAAGGATTTTGGAGTCCTGATAGACAGTAAGTTATCCATGAGCCAGCAGTGTGTCCTTGTTGCCAAGAAGGCCAACAGAATCTTGGGTTGCATAAAGAAGAGTGTGGCCAGTAGGTTGAGGGAGGCCATTCTCCCACTCTACTCTGCCCTGGTGAGGCCACAGCTGGAAGACTGCACTCAGTTCTGGGCTCCCCAGTTCAAGAGAGACAGGGAACTACTGGAGAGAGTCCAGAGGAGGGTGATGAAGATGACTGGGGGATTGGAGCATCTCTCTTATGAGGAAAGGCTGAGAGAGCTGGGATTCTTTAGCCTGGAGATGAGAAGGCTGAGGGGAGACATTATCAATGTATACAAGTACCTGAAGGGTGGGTGCAAGGAAGATGGGGACAGGCTCTTCTCAGTAGTGTCCAGTGACAGAATGAGGGGCAACCGGTACCAGCTGGAACATAGGAAGTTCCATTTAAACATAAGAAAAAACTTCTTTACAATGAAAGTGACAAGGCACTGGAACAGGCTGCCCAAAGAGGTTGTGAAGTCTCTACCTCTGGAGATATTCAAAACCCATCTGGATGCAGTCCTGATTAATGTGCTCTAGGTTATCCTGCTTCAGTGGGAGAGTTAGACTAGATGACCTCTAGAGGTCCCTTCCAACTCTAACAATTCTGTGATTCTGTGAATGGGAGAAGTGATGGCTAGTGTTTGTGATAGAAGATGAAATAATTCACCTTTACCAAACCCACTTCAGTACTTAGATAACTAGCCTGAAGTTTCACAAATGCTTGTAAGCTCCCATAGAACGAATATTTTTTAGTGTCGCTGTTACAGGACAGATGCTACATCACCAAAAGAACATATCCCACTGGAATTAGATACTTGCCTTCAACTAATGAGAAACACTAACAAAAAAATAGCATACTGAAATGGAACTAATTGTTCTCTCAATGAGAGACTTCCATAACAGAATTTATGGAGTCTAAGCAGGGTGTGTTTGACTATGTAGAATGTAGTTTAATATGCTCGGTGTGTAAAAAGGTAAAACCCTATTGACAATAAGCCTGGCTCACTTCATAAACAGTAATTTATTTAGGAAAAAAAAAAAGAAGAAAAAAAGAAAGAAAAATAGAAGTGGGAATGGGGGGGGGATATCACTATTGAATGCAAGAAGTCTGCACTATACACACCTATATCTGAGCTAGTCATCTGAGGTTACCTGTATAATCTAAGGAGAAAAATAGGCATTTCTGTGGCACAATTTATTAAACCCTAATTAGATGTCTAAATCAGATCTGATTAACTGTCTCTTGAAAGTGTGTTGACTATGTGTTGATAACAACGTGTTGACTAAAAGTGCCTTGACTATGAATGGTGACAAAAGGCTCTTGAGCCTGAACTATTAAGGTGAATGGCAGAGACAAGGTGTAACTATTGTCTGCTGAAATAAAGCCCCCATCCAAGAGACCAATTATCTAACGTTGACTTCCCCTTAGTATGCACCTGAAATAGTCGTTTGCATTTATGTTAAATAGATGTAAAACCCAACTACTCTGTATTGACTTCACACATTCAGACTACACTAGATAGATGTGATGCCCTAAAACTTATTCCAGGTGAACAGCAAAAGTAAAACCACCATCCACTTGGGTTTCATTCAGGGATGGGAAGGCAACAAATGAAGAAAACTGCTGAAATCCTCACCAGATCTATGGACGTCCCTACAATACTATATATCCTGCCTGAATAAATCAACCAACCCTCAAATCACTTTCTTGCCCTTCAATTTTGAAGAAAAACCCTTGTTGTGGAATAAAATGAATGAAAATGTTACGATCTACACATGTGTGCACACACACACACAGAAACCAGCCTGAGAATCTTAGGTACCAACAGTCACACTAAAAAAAAACTACTGAAAAAATCAGCATGATGCTTCAGGAGGTCAGACGGTCAATAAGCTGACCCTCATAGCAAAAGGTATTTAAGCAAAATTTTGTTTTGAATAAAGCTCCTTACATTAAAACAGTACATAAAATCAGATATAGCCAAAATTAAAAATAATAAATAGTAAAACCACCATTTTATTGTGTAGTAGCTTAGTATAAACTTTTCCAGTATTGTAGATACATCAGCTTTAGATGGCTCATAAGATCACATGAGACAGGAACATAACCGTCTTTAGAGATACATGTGACAACATTGATACATATGATCCCCATTTTGATAATCAATTTTAGCACTGAATTGAATTTCCAGAAATTATTTGAATGAAAATTAGCTCACAGCGTGATGGGGGTTGGTATATTTGGTTTGAATTAATCAGGTAGACAAAAATAAAATAATAGAAAAAAACCCAACAACATTATTTTCTAAATATTTAAAGAGTCATTCAAATTCATCAACTATGAAAATTAATCTGAAAGCAGAGTGAGAGCACCTCACGTGACTGGGTGGTCACCATAAATCCAGACAGTGTATCAGATTTAATCTGAACAGAGATCATGTTTTAAATGAAGGTAGAATTTGTTATGCATTATTCATCCATCTGAAAATATTACAAGGTGGGACAACTTTTTTATACTTTATTACCATATCATATTACAAAATGCATTTGTAAAATAAATGTTTAACTGATGAGTCTATGACAAGTCGATACAAAGCGTATTATAAGATGCAAATATTGTTAAAATACGTGTGCATGTTTAATGCATGAATTACAGTCATCAGGCATGGTATAAATTGTCATAAAATTTAACAAATGATAATATATTTATAAATGGCATCTAAACATAAAATGTGCACAGAGAAGTAAGTGGTACTAAAATTAATCCTTGCATGAAGGCTCTTTTTTCCTTGTCTTTTTACTCAGAACAAGACAAGTTAGGTGATTGTTTTGCCAAGCTTTCAAGGCAGTCAGATACTTCAGTCTTCAAAAGACTTCCAGAATAAAATCAAAGATAATTCTCCATTAGTTAGGCAGCACCGATTAGCCTTAGCAATACCTTTGATTTTTTTCTTATGGAGTATTAAAATGCACTGAATAAACTTGAGTTATTATTTTACAGACAAATTTTCTGAGTAGGAAAACTGTTGAAACTCTCTATTATATATGACTCATTGTTTACTCCTGAGATAAAAAAACAACTTCAACAGAGTAGGGACGAAGCAACCTTACCTTTCAAATTTTGTACATCTGATCACTGATACTCAGTTTATGGACACTAATCTACATAAGTTTTGTATATACTATTAAAGTGTTTTGTAATTCAATACTGTACAGCAAAATATTGATCAGAAGAAAGGTACTTATGGTTTTTCGCATATGTGTAGAATACAAACCAGGAGCTGTCACCAGGTTATTTCCCAGATGAGTACAGAAAGAAAATTTGTCTGTTTGAAAGAGAATGTATATATATTCCATCTATAAGAGTCAGACTAAATGGCAGACAAGATCCTGAAAAAAAAAAATGTCCTGACTTCCAAAATCATCAGATAATTGTCTAGGAAAAATGGAAAACAGACTGAGTGAGATGCAACTACAGGGGGATACCATAGTCACATCCTGCAAGCTTTTCTGCAGAGATTTGCTGGTATGTGAAATCACTCATAATTACAATACGGAACTTGAATTACTTCACTGTAACTAAAAAATGGTATAAATCTAGTTTAAATCTGCTAGGTTTCACCTGCTGAAGAAGTTGATCTCCAGCTTCTGAAGCACAGCCAAAGAGCATTAGCAGGATCTGAGAAGTGTGATTCTGTGATAGGAATGTTGACATTGTCCTCTCTTAATTTTCTCTGGAGTTTAACAAGATTGCATGCCTGGAAACAGGACCTAAATACATTCAAGAAAGAAATGAAGTACTAATTTTGACAGAAGGAGTAAGGAAAAAAACCCAAACTTTGCATGTTTTAAAAAATAAACTTAAATATTAATAGATGAAAAATCTCTTTCATGCTTTTGAATACAAAGGATTCTTGAGACTCTCATTGCTGGGACAACATTAAAGGGAAGGATTTCCAGCTCTTATGCTGTCTTATCATCTCACCTTGCCCACCATTCATAATACACCTGGAGCGGGCACTCACAAGCACAGGAGATTATGCTCTGACTCAGTATCACCTACTCTCATAGTCCTCTGGACAATAACAATGTACTTAGAAGCTGGAATTTTGACCTTATATCACATGCAAAGACAGGCACCACCTCAGTTAGAGGACTCAGTGCATGCATCACTAGCTGTAGCTTTACAAAACTCACTCTAGATCTATTTTAAAAGGAAGCCTGGGTGACCATACACGTACGTGGAACATGCCTAAGGAACACTGTTCCCTCCTCATCTGTGGAACCATGAAACATTTTCAGTTGCACGTTATGCATTTCTAAATAGAAGGCTTTAGCAAAAGCACTAAAATAAGGTCCCTGATGCAGACAGCCACCGCAGTCTTGCAATACCACATACTCAGCCACGAGGTGCTCCTGCTATCTGCACATCATAGCTGGAGTAAACAGTCCATTAAGTGCCTGTGAACTTTCCTGCCCAGGAAGGTATTCAGAGAATTTGTGTTTTTTTCCTTAAAAGCCCTCAGAGTTGAGGCCCTCCAAAAATTATTTGTTTCTTCAGCTTTTCCTAACATAAAGGAACCTTGCATCTGGCTAAGCATAAGAGGCTTTGAAGTCAACCCTAAGCCATTCCATCTTGTTTCCTGAAGATGTGACCATTCAGGTAAAATGATTGAGCAACGAGTACTTGGATAAGAGTGACTGTTTCAAAGGTAACTTGCAGATCAAGAGGATACTGCTCAGAAGTATGAAAAATGCTGCACAGGACACACCTCCATCCTTCCAGGCATGGCATTGCTCCCTGCTTTCTTGTGACACTGCTGGTGCTGTTTAACCTTCCTTATAAGTGTGGTGAAGTTTCAAATCAATCCACCAGAGATAAAAAAAAAACCAACCCAAAACACATGAGATTACAAACACAGAGCACAAAACAAAATGATCAAAATGTTCTAGAGTAAAGTAAGGTTGGAGAAAGATGATGAAAAGATCATAAATGAATGGGTATCATAAATGAAATTAGCAATAAGTAATTTTTCTTTTTCATGTATTGCTTTTTCCTTCCAAGGGTTACATAAAAAATACTTCAAAAGCCAACATACATTGCAAATATTGTTTAATTAAAGAAGTGGTCTTACCAGCATCTACAGCTGCTGTGCAATTATAAATGCAGGAAATCATTGATGAGAAACATATAGTAATTTTCTACATAGACTTCCATAGCTGACATTGCATCCTTCTTTGTTAAGCAGATATATATATCTCTGTGGCAGGACAATTCAGTGGAAACAAGAGAGCCAACAGTCATCTGGTTCAGAGAGAAATTTAGTCAACTGGACAAACTGAAGAATATTTTAAGTCCTGAAGGACTGCATATATGTTACCAGAAATTATTATCATATGTGTAACTACTCAACCTCACAGGCTTTAAATCAGCTTAAATCTGACAATGAGAGTAGGTCTTAGTTCAAAAACTACAATCTTGTTTTGTTTCTATTTTTGCATTCCCACTTTATCTTGGTCTTCTTTGTAACTATTCACTTAAAAAAATGGCTTTTTTCCTATGTACATAGCTGTTTATGCTAGACACAGGTTAGGAAAGGGCTCACTACTCTAAACGCAAATTGTCACCTGTAGTTTCATGATTTCATACTACAGTTCATAAGGTGACAAAACTCCAACTGAAAATGTGCACTATCCACTACAAAGAAAGAAACTGCAGTGTGCTCAGCTTGGAGTCTGGTGTAGTTCTGTTTCATAAAATGGCACTGGCACTCTTTGCATATATACTCAGAAAAGAAATTTCTTTGCATAAGTAAAACAGGAGGTTTTTTGGAATTGCAAGTAGTAAGTGAAATTGAAACCATGAATTCCATTATTTGCAGAATAATCAATATTTTGTATTGAATTTCGAGATATCCTCTCTCTGTGTGTTTGCATGTGTCTGCATTTACATCTTCTGCTAAATTCTTCATTTTGTTGGTAGTTTGTGAGTTTCTCTCACACAGATTTCTCAACAAACTCTATTTTCTGACTATTTTCAAGATCTTCTAGCCCAAAATTCTACAGAAGTGCAAAGGTATGTCCTTTAAAGTGTGTCCTCAAAGACCACAGTTGAGTGTTCAGCTGATTTAAGAGACTGATGTAGCAAAGTAAATTGTATTTGAAGAAGGAATTGTCTAATTTAAGACGTATGACATCCTAAAATGAAAGGCAGTCCAAGGAAAGGAAACAGTTAAAGAAATATCAGCAAGACTTAATCTCAAGGTCTTACAGAAAAGATTATACTACACTGAGAAAGATAGGTTATTCATGGCAATAAGAAGGCAATGCTGTGACTTTCGTAGAGAACAGGACAGTGCCAAGGGATTTAGAGACTGGAGTTTTAATCTGTGTACTTCGTGTCCCTCCTGATCGGACCATTACAGGGTTGCTATGGTCTGTATCCAACAGATCTTGGCATTCATCTTTCAGGGTCCTGACCTAGCCTATCTGCAATTAGTCTGATGAGATTTATGCATTCTTTAGATAGAAGATGTTCTGTGGAGTAGAAATCCCTTTTGCACATGATCACAGGATACTGTCGTCCCAGTAAGACAGGATACAGAAGGAAAAAAGAAACAAAACAGAAGCAGAGAAAGAGTAATTGGAGTATCTGTGATATGACTGCTGTATTAAATAGGATAAACAATAAACATTCTTCGTGGTTATAGAGTCCAAGCTATAGAGACAGAAATGGAAGGAGTAAAGTCTCATGCTTTCCTATGTTGCACAATTCAGGTGAAAGCTTTCTCATTTAGACAACTGAATGAGGAATTGTGGAGAGATACAAAAATACTTGCTCCAAGAAGAAGAGACTAAGGTCATAAAACATAAGAGTTTTCTAAGCAGAAATACAGAGACTGCAACTAATACAGTGCTTCTGAATACGAACAATGAAGTGGCTGTGGTATATTTTGTTTCTTATAAAGTCTATAATTATAAAACCATATAACAAGAAAGGACTGAGAGATCAAGTATAAAGCTGAACAAAGCACTATACAAGTAAGTTAATTATGAAAAGCCTCTACAGACAATTCACAAGAATGTGCAGATATATATATACACACACATATATTACAAAGACAATTCACTTATCTGTACAAAGACAGTTCTAGTGTAGTTTGGGTAACCAATTTGGGTAAGTAACCCAGCAGGAACCATCTTTAGGAACCAAAGGTCCATCAGATTTTCAAATTACAAGTTTTTTCCATCTGCTCAAGATTTAGCGAGTAAAGGAATTTCACTAACACTGAATGCATTCTTTTTCTCAAGTAAGAAATTATTACAGTTATTAATATTAGAATTTCTGCTAATATTTTTTTAGAAACAACCTAAATTACATTTGTAATCAGAATATATTTTATATAGAAAAACAATTACCCTGATTTTGAAATAATAGCTTGCTACAAAAACAACTACCTCCAGCACTCTCACACAGATACATATGAACAGGGATGAAACTTCATTCCCCTGTGGCTTTCAAAGTACAGCTTTGCTAGGAGCTACATGCAGACACAACGTATGGTCTGAAATAGTGGGTCTACGTAACAGAACTATGTGTGGAGAGAGGGAAGACAGAAATGATCCTTCTTCAGGCTACTGAATGGTATTTTTATATTAAAATGAATCATCCCAAATTCAGCATAACATCATGAGATCCTACATAAAGATAAAAGTGGTATTATAATATTTTTGTCAGTACACTTCTCAATTTTCATAAATCTTGGATGGTTTCCTTGTTTCCATTTTACTGTAGGCTGAGGAAAGATGTGCCTGTTGTAAGAAGACACAACTTGTTTTCACTCCCACACTGTGACTATACTTAATTTTTAACAATCAGTGCAAAAAGTTACACTATCAGTGTCAGCAGTTAAATTACTCTTTCAATATGTATCATATTAATCAGTGCTGTCTTTCTTCTACCACCATTGTATTCACTTACCACAAAGTCATCTCTAATCTTGATAAGGCTAAATTATTTTGGGGTCATCTTTAAATTCTGACATATAGGATATACTTCAGGCCATTTTCCAGCTCATTAATAAATATATTAAACAATGCTGCTTAACGTACAGGTCAGTTGTAGACAGAAATGTTAACCTTTTGCCATGCTGAAAATTGAAAATTTATTCCTACTCTATCTTCTGTCTCTCAGCTTGTTTCCACTTATGATGGAACTTTAACTTTTAGCCAGAACTATTCCGTTTTCTTAAGAATCACTTGTGAAGGACTGTGTGAAAGGCTTTTTGAATGTTCTTTTGGATCGTATCTCTTGGTCTTACTTTAAAAACATATTTATTTTCCAGACCTTTACAAACATTTCTTCTAGAAGGAAAACACTAGAGCCTTCTTAATAGATGCAAGAGAGATGTGTGTGCTCTACAATTTCAGGAAACTTTGAGGCCACAGAAGAAGAGCATGATTTGTCCCCCAGAAAGGTCAGACCACCAAAAACTTCCAGCAAAATCAGTAATGCAGAAAAATTAATTATAAGGCTGTGTTTTATCCTGTTAGAAAGAAGCACTTCAATGCACATGGTAAATCACACAGACGATGAAAGACTCAGAGGCTGCAGCAGCAACAGCAGTATGGGAGTTACTGCAGCTGCAGGAAGGCTCCCGTGCTAGTGACCAGGACCATCGTGCAGGCACTGCACAGGCACAGAGTAAAATGATTGTCCTATGAAAGGCAAGAGATGACAGTGACAGGCTGATAGAAAATACCTGTCATGATAGCAGGCAATAGATGTGCCTAAGCTTTCTATACATAAACTGGAGAAGTCTGAATGACTGACTTGGAGGAGGATAATGAGGTACCTCACAATCATTACAGACAGCACAGGAGAAAGTACAATAGGGCTTATCTGAAAATCTAAAAGTAGGAAATTAATGGCTCTTTTTTTTTTTTTTTTCCCCTACTTCATGAGGAATAATGGGTATCATGAAGTCAGTCTCTGAAGGATTATAAAACTGAAAACAAACTCCCTGTATTTTATGCTTTCAAGAGGAACTGGGGAAAGACACAGAGAGAGATGTTAGGAAAATAATCCGTGCAGAACAGTGGCAGCAATGAGACAAGATGACATTCGTCATGTGCTGAAAAGAGGCCAGTGGTAGTAACTGAAATGTGGAGAACCTGCATGAGAGTTTCAGCTCAGCACACAGCTGAAAAAGCTGTACTTTAGTATGAATGTGAGGAATAGGAAAGATACCCAAATTCAAGATGTTGTTTATGTTCCAAGCTTAAGACAACCAACATGCTGACACAATTGACAGTGATGGAGAAAGGGAGTGAGAGAGGAAAGTTTATTCCTGTTGGTCTTTTAAGTTGATGTCTAAGCATCCACAGGTTGATGTCAGGAAGATAGGGTGAATTTTTATCTGGATGTTTTGTGGGTTTTTTAATTGAGGAAATGGTATGTGGAGTACAAATCACAAAGATGATGATTAGGTTGCTCATTTAGATGAATTACAGTAAAGATTCTCTGAAAAATACAGCACAGGAGCAATTAGAAAGATAAAAAGAAAACCAGGAACAGCATACCTGCTGAGCTCACAAACTGGCTAAGGGGATGAAGAAGTGAATAGCTGAGCAAAAGAAGTCAAGGAAAGAAAGCAGCAGCTTCAAATATGAACTCTCCATCAAATTTATCAGCTTCTAACGTGAAATAATTTTTTTAAAATATCATTTTTTTTTGTGTCAATTCCCTTTTCATGGCAGAAGTCATTCAATTTTTTGAAAATAATAAAATTCCAAAAGGCAGGGTCGAGTTCACGAAAACTCCTGTCATTAGTGGCACTGTCAGCTCAGCCCAAGGGCTGACTGATAGAAAGTGAGAGAACCTGCTGTATCCAAGAGTCTGTCCTTGGACACTTGCTATGAAAAGTCACCTTCAGTTACAATTTATGCATGAAAGGAGAGTTTTGTTCTTGATGATTGCCCAATATGAAGTGTTAGTTTTTCAGTAGACAATGGAAGTAAGTTGCCAGTGATCCCTGAACCTGTATTTCCCTTTTGCATTACAAAATGAAGTCCTTTTACCAACACTGTCTGTAAGAAATGCCATTTAAATGCTCCCAAAACAGTTACTGATGTATGGTATTTGGATTATGGAACTGGCAACATATCTGATGCAATCTAACAACTCTCATCTTTGTGTAAATATGTATTTAAATATCTACGAAACAGATTATTAGCATTCTGCTTAGTAGCTGAGAAATACAGAAACTGTTGAGATCCAGAAAATGTTAAGATTGGGAACTGAATTACACTTTTTTGGAGTGCCTAGAGCAACGTGGATCTATTGTTTTGCCAATGACAACTGGTGACATTGAAAGTATATACAACTGCTCTAGACATCACCTACTTGCTTGGCGTTTCAAAGCACTACACCAAACCTGTTCTAATGATGCTTAAATGAAATATTGGAACACGATAAGCAGAAATTCTATCATATTCTGTTAGATTTTTGGCACTTTTTATGTTTTGTTTGTGACTGCCATATTTTACTCCAAAATTTTAAGAATTGGCTAATAGTGGTGGAAATGGGTCCGAAGGAACGAAAAAAGACAAACTGAAAACTGAAGGTTCAGTCAAACTCATGGTAAAGTTGATGAGAATGTCTAGCATAAATAAAGAGAAAACGTAAGATGTACCTGTATAGAAAAGTAGAACTAATTTCAGAGTAAATTTTGAAATAAGAACTCAAAGTGCTCTAAATTATTCGAAGAATGAGCAGAAGCCCAGTGACAGAAAGGAGGGTTCAATACTAGATCCTTATTTCTACACTTTCTGTCTGAACTTAAAAAAACCCCTAATTTTTAGGAATCAAAATTAGTGGCATATATGTTAAAGGGTATGTGATTTGTAAAATAACTAGGAAAAATACTGAATTCCATATAGTTTAGTTAGTAGACTTATTTTGTGACTAATACTGTTCCCATTAAGTTTTGCAACTTTAGCCTTATGTTTTGAACTTAAATTATAAGACCCTTGATTACTACAGAGAAGCATAATTTCTCAAAAAGGAGTTGCAGATTTACATCATTCACGGATGTTATTATTTTTGTAATTATCACCACTTATTTTGTAATTAAAACACTTTCGTGTTTTATCTGGCATTTTAAACCAGCTATTAGAAAATAACTTATGTCCCTCCTTAATCAGCTTATATTCATTCATTAGTTTACAGCCTAATATCACCTAAATATGCTGGCTTTCTTAACTCTACGGGGAACCCTTTCAAAACAATAAATGGAGTCATAAAACTCCCATTAAAGTCCAGAAGAGGAAAGTGGCTCAAAATACTCTACTATGCATCCTGAATTAGCCTGTTCAACAATATGCTTTTAAGTAAACACAAAGCTGAGTATTAACCAAGCAAAGGGTACACATTACTACGTTTAGGTGGTTTAAACTACATATAAGCAACTGATTTATCTTATAGTGAAAGAAAGCATAACAAACTATTGAGTTTCATCCAGAAAAGCTACAAAAATTAATAGCAGATGAAATGTAATGTTCATGAAAACTGGCATTATACTAAAAATTACTTCTTCATTTTTTAGAAATGTGTCACTCCTTATGAATATTTTAACACTTCAGAACAGCCATGTTTCATTTGCTCTTTTCAATATATATTGGACAGTATTTGTGTTTTATTAATTCATATTATGTGATTGAAACACTAAGGCATGTGGCTCACTTGCTCAGTTTGTACTCCATGAGGATCTGGTTGGGCATTAGTGTAAGTGGTCACTCTGCTGACAGCCAGGAGAAGACAGGGTACACAGACACTTCAGCAGCCTTAGGCATTTGCACCAGCAGTGGCCTGCCTAGTTACAAGGATGTCCCCCACCTGGAGAACAGCTGGTGCTGACCTAACATAGGCTGAAAACTTAAGAAACTTCTAATATCCTGCTAAAACTGCCCATGATACAGCTATAAAGGGCATATAATATGCTTGTGTGTACAGATATGTATAAATATTATCCTGCAGTTTTAGTTTAAAATTGAAGGCCTTATTATGTGCTGTAAAAACAAAGATTGTACCTTTGAGGCTTGCAAGTATGCCTATGGATTCCTGTTTATAGCTGATATTGTTAGTTGAAGAAAAAAATGTTAATATATAGAAGAAAAGGCAGCAGTTAATCTGCAGATCTCTCCCAGGTAGTCTATAGGTATCTCCCATATCAGTAACATATCACATGTCCATCCTTAATCAGCTTATATTAATTCATTAGTTTCCACAGAGATTAAAAAGAAAAAAACAAAACCAAAAAGCCAAACCACTACTGGACCAAGTACTCAGCCATTAATCACTATATGGAAGGAAGAAAAAAAATGAACAAATAAGTAGTAAACCTAACCATGATTTAGCGGAAGATATTTTTAGCTAAGGTTCTAATAATCAAAGTGAGGTGCCCGTATACGAAAAACAAAACAGTAAAGATTTTTTCTGTTGGATATGGACATAATCTTCAGCTGTTATAAACTGATGACACTTACTGCTTGCTTGACATAAACTACTTGCTGACAATAAAGTGCATTTTGAGAGAAATAAAATAATTTTTGCCATCCAGTGACAATTTTATTTGCAGCGGGAAGGAGAATGCCTCTGGAAAAGCACTCCATTGAATTTTTCATTGGTGCAATCTGTGCTGAAGCTAGCTGTTCAGGGCAACTATTTTCAAACACTGTACTGATAAAAAATAAAACACTGAAAAAATGGTACACAGCATGATAATCTACCTTCATTTTCATAACTGGGATACACTGTGGGCTAATGCAGAGGTGACGTTTGAAATAATGGACTTGGTCTTCCCTGTCTTTTATTACAGAAAACCTGTGCTGATTTTGTCCAATAAAAGTTTTGCTTGAGGGTCTTCTGCAAAAGTATTACCTAAGTTTACAGGACAGGTACACACATACTACAAGTTATTGAAAGCTGTCTCCGTGTCATATTGTGACTCACTTCACTTGCAGACCTCAAAGAGGCCACTGTCGTCTCTACAAGACTCAAAAAGCAGTGCTGTTTTGCAGGGGGGAAAAGGCACAAGGGATGGAGTATAAAGAATGTACTCTAGAACCTGAGAAATCTCAATTGCTTTGTGATTATTAAAACCTTCCCTTTAAATGTATGGAATGGCACTTCCTGAATTACAGCTTATTTGTACTTTGTAATATATACATCAAGGGAAGTTTCTGCACTGCAAAACAAGTATTTTCCTTCTGTAATGGAATTTCCCTGTCAAATGAAATTATCAAAAACAAAATTGTATTTAAGAAAGGATGTTTCCAAAACTCCTAATGAAGCTGCTTGTAATATTCAATAACAGTATGTGTAAGACAAACACCTTTAGGCAAACCTTTTACCAAATAATAATAAAAAATCTTCCATATTTTAAATGCTATCTTTAACCTCAGAGATGCTCTTCACAAAAACATCCACATATTCTATTAAATTGCTACTTTTAGACAGTACTCTGTGTAGCATGATCCTCTTAATCCACAATTCAGGACTGATAATGATTCTTTTCTTTGTACATTTCTAGGGATCTGCTGAAATGCTTGGCTGCCTAAACTACAGTAATTTCCTTTATGCAATTGAAAATTAGATTTTGTAGAAGTGGAGAGTGATTTAAAAAAAAAACATTTTTTCTTTTAAGAAACTTAATATGGCAAAGAAAATTCAAAAGGAAGAGACATAGACAGCTCTGTAGGAACACTGGGAGCCAGAATGAAACACACAGAAGAAATGATAATTTTACAGTTACATCATACATACTTCCCTCACCCAAGCTGACATATAGAATAGCATATTTTATATACACATAGATCTCGTGTTATTGTGATCTTGTAATACTTCTTTCTCATCTCTTTAATACACCAATGAAGAATATTGACCAAATCATAAATATTTTCCCACTGCTTATCAGTCATTTTCCCTGAAAAAACACAAGCTGTTTACTTCATATTCTGTCACTTCAACCTGTGCCAAACTGACTAGGTCCAGTAAAATAAATAATGCATTCCCTGGAATACCAATGACTAAAAAACCAGATTTGAATTAACAGTGAATACAGGAATTTAAAAAAGAGAAGAAAAGAAAAAAAGTGTGGTCCTACTATTATGTGCATTAAGGAGCACTGAAAAGATAAAAAGATTGCAAGGCTAGGCAACAACTTCAAGAACGTAGCAAGTAATTTTAATTCATAGCAATATTAGACAATTGCTTTATATGAAATTGCATTACATATAGAAAATTTGCTCAAAGAAGTACAACAGGTTATTTGGATTCTCTGAAAAGTTGTCCAGCTAAAAGTTCTTCTTAAGATGTTTTTTTTACACAGATCCAGGCTTTGGAAATAAATATAAAAAATATATCCTTGTACAACGTGGTACTGTGTTGTGCAAGAAGTAATTAATTTGCATTAAATCACCTTCATGCATGGAGTATTGTCATTTCCATTTTACAGACGGGAAAACTGAGCCACAGAGATTATAGATGATTTACTCAAAATTATTTGTCATATTAACAGCACTAGACAACAAAAGTCAGAAGATAAATCCACTTATGGAGTACCTAACTCTGTGAGTCCTGAGCTTTTCAGCTCTAGACAAGCAAAGTGAAAAAACAGATGATCTTTACTTGACAAAACGTTCCAGGACATACCTAAGTCACTTTTAAATCAGCGATGGGAATATACGTATGTTTAAAATTAAGTTTATCTCAAGAGCTTTTTAAATGAACTTTATGTGAATGTTGTGAGAGAACCAGGTTTTGGGCATTCAGCACACCATGGTGCAGCTCCAATACAAAACTGAAACACAAAACTCATATTCAGAGATTTACGTCATGTTATTACAGACTGGAAACTGTAGGTTTGACCACCAATCTCAGATTAATGACCAAAAAATACTGTTTCCTTTTTCTTGTCTTTTAAATACAGTGTATGCTATACATTAAAGAATGTTCTGTGGGTAAATAGATTGGAAGCGATAACCACTTTCAAGTGGTTATTGCTGAAGCCTAAAGGAGCTAAAGGCACTTACCTCCTTCTTTCTTAGCTCATGCCCTCTAGAAACACACGAAGCCACATTTCCCCACTTTCTGCATGCATGGTAGAAAAGAAAATTCGAAAGTGAGGTGAGAACTAAGACATACTAAGCACGTTTACAAATGGAAGGTACCTGTACTCTGATCTTATCTGTGTAATTCTTTCCATGGGTACAATATAACTGTACTGCTTTCTGCAACACTGGGAAACAAAATAAAATAGTTATATCCAGATCGCTATGATACCTACAAGGTAGGAATAGGGATCACAGACTGGTTGCCTGAGATTAAGTGCCTCAAGTGTTCTTGGCCTTTCTTAGGTATGGATGAGAACATGAAGAGGGTAGGAAGATGACAAAAATACCTTGTGACCCCAAGGTATTAAAATAAAATAATGTCCTCTGGAATTTCATATCAGAAACCAGCAAACAGATTTCCATCTAAATTATTTTGTCAACAGCATGGTGGTATCCTTGCTAACCTTATTTGGCACCAGTGAATAATTAGATACACAGGGGTGTGACTCCAATTGAAGGTGTTGGCATTGTAGCACTCTGTGAAAATATTAACTATGAGGTTAACTCCAATTTTCTCTTCTTTAATTAAATGCACATGGTACTAATGAGGTAACCTACTGTTCCTTGATAGCACTAATTAGCTAAGAGGAGAGTACACTCTCACACTGCAATTTAAACCTAAAAATAAGGTTGAAATATGCTAATTGCAGGCAATTTAAAACAGTACAAGTTGTAGAACTAGTCATAATACGGGAAACTGACTGCTTTACAGCTCTGCAGCTGTAACTTTGGTTAAAATCAAAACACGCCACACAATTTTAGAATGATTTGGCAAAGTATCCACCAGCCTTTTCAAAAATTGTTACTTAATTCACAATATAAAACATAAATTTAAAAAAAGGAAAAAAATATCGTAGTTGCTCATCTAGGAAAAGACAAATTATGCCTGATATATAAGAAAAAAATCTGATGAAGTCTGTGCAGAAAAATATTTTTTGTTTAGGCTAGTCTGAAGCTCTGAATTTTCCTAAACATTTAAGACTCTCATTTGTAGGGGTGTTGAGCACCTGCAGCTTACACTGACATCAATGGAGTCCTGGGCGCTCAACTCAACTAGAAGTCTGGCTCTAAAATTAAACTTTTGAATGGGGGGAAAAAAAACAGCAATAAAGAAAGATGGTTGCTTTAGAGACAGAATACTTTAAAGAACAAATCTATGGTTCTACTTACAACTTTGAAGTTCCCAAAATAGCAACATTTTGTAATGTAACATCAAGCATATTCTTTACAAAGTAACACAATAGATTGTTCAGTTTAGCCAGTGAATTGTAGACAAAGTTGCACAGCACATTATTTTGTAACAACATTTCTAATTTCTTGATTTAGAGCTCCTATTGTTGAGAAGAGAAAAGATGAACAACAGCCTTTTGCTATACAAGTTATTTTGCTGACTAATGCCTGGGGTGACAGTGGCCTAAGCTTTGGCAGAGACAGATCACACTTTATTTATTTAATTAATTGTTTTTCTCCTTTACTGAAAAAAAATTGCAATGCAAATACCTCTATCACAAGAGGATAAAAGGATTACAAGATAGTGATCCCTTAGCAAGACCCAAAGTGGAGATCTTGACTGAATATAGGCACAGGAAGGGTCTTGAAATGGATGAAAATAGCATCTACCACATAACCAAAATGACTAACCTTTTTTTTTTGTTTCTGATTTGCTAAGGAAAATAAACACAGAAAAGTGATAACACCTATGTCATAATTCCAGAGAGCAGTAAGATCTGTTGATATGTATCTTTAGATACAAATGCATGCTGCACATTTTATTATCACCACACTTACATAAATCATAGTGAATGATCAATAAAAAGTATACAAGTAGCTTGACTTTGCACTACAAATTTTGCTTTAATCATAATCAATTATATATACCTACAGTTAATTTTTCAGGCATTCAAAATTTTATTCCCCTTTAGGAATATTAGATCAGTACCTTAACGGGGTCTAGTCTTCTAATTCAAGGCAATAAACCTATACTACAGAATCACAAAATCACAGAATGTTTAGGGTTGGAAGGGATCTCTGGAGATCATAGAGTCCAACCCCCCTGCCAGAGCAGGATCACCTAAGGCAGGTCACACAGAAGAATCCATAAAATGTCCCTTTCACATTTTCTACAACACTATTATAACTATTTAATCGAGGACCACAGCCATGATACGCTACAAGAAGAGTGCAAAAGTAATCGAACCAGTTACTGACGTCTCTTTTCTAGGTTTCCTCAGGAATGTCAGAGAATCTCTTTTGTAGTATTCATAGGTTCTATAAATGGATGGACTATTTTCAGCTGCAGAGGAGAACACCGGACTTCAAAACATCCTTTCCAGTTTAAGCTGGGCATTAGATTGTTCCTGACTCATTGACTGATTTGATTTGCACGTGTCACAAGAGAAGTTGATGCAACTACCAGTATCTGTGCACCTCAACTTACACCCTGTCTGTAGCTAATGCCAATCTCATAAAGCAAAACCTCCTCCACTCACCAAACCAAAATTTCTATCCAAGAGAAAACATACATCATGGCCTGTGCATGTAAACATCAACTGTCCTGATTTAGGGGACTCCTATGGTATAAATGAGATGCAAGCATGCTCAGATCCAGTCCTGCTTACATATATAACTCTCTTCATGGCCAAGAAAATTCTTAGTGCTCCACGTACAAATGCTGCCTTGAGTGTGCATATATTAAAGATAATAACCATTAAAGAAATAGTTGTGGGTTTTTTTTTGTTTCTTTGGGATTTTTTGGTTTTGGTTGTTGGGTTTGTTTTTAGTATTTATTTGAAGTTAAAAAAAATCCTTTTATTTGAAATCAACATATTTAACATGAAGTTCACAGCTGCCTCATAGAGAAGAACAGAGACACAAATATGCAAGAATTCTGCCTGTCCTATTTTAATAACTAAATGAACTCCTCCTATAATAGCAGAAGTGAGGTTGGTTATTCAGGCTTGCTCCCAGAAGGTTAGGCAGCAAAACTAGAGTGCAAAGGCAGGTGTGTGGATGAAATCAATTCACCTCTGGAACATCTTCTGGAAGATGACCAAGGCAACGGAGCAGAAATATTCTCTTATTCCATGAATAACTCAAAAAGGCTTATTCAAAGCTCCTCGGTTACAATACCTGAATTATTTTCCAAAGCTTGCAGTCAGAAGAGCCACACGCTTAGAAAAATAATGTAAAAGTAATAACTAGTCCAAAATAATAATAAAAAACCCCAAACAAACAAAAAACCCCACAAACAAAATTCCTCACAAAAGAAAAAAAGAACACTGCAAGTAAGTGTCAATTACACAGTATCAAAAGTGTTAAAAAGAGATCAGTGATAACCATAACTGGAAGGCATTTTTTTTTCTTCCACAACCTCCCCCCCCCCCCCCCCCCCGCCATTTACTCATTTTTTGAGGCTTTTTTTTTTTTTTTTTTCCTCTTAATCTGAAAAGACTTCCCAAACAAGTCTGTGAGAAATTTGATAGTGCCATAATAGCTTGGGCCAGATTACCAGCTGGTTTAAAGCAGTGTTGGTAGGTGATGGAATCACATAGTTCTGCAACACATGCATCTTCTTTGTGTAACAATGTTCATGTCATATCTGATTTATTTCTGACGTAGAAAGCATAACTATAGTGAGTTATACATTATACTGCAAGGTACCTATATTGTATAGCTTTGACAGACATTTTGGCATGCAAACCTCTCCAATGACAACTACTCAAGTGGAAGTAAACACTTCTAAATGCAAAGATAATTAACCCCACAATAACATCCTACTGAAATGATTCATATAATTCAAACTGATTAGAGAAAGTGACTGCCATTTTACCTGGTTGATGGCTACTCTGTAAAATGATACACTCACTCTGACCCTAAGGAAAAGCTTTATCATCTTCAGCTTACATCATAAAGTTCCTGCCAGTCTTTTCCTTCTTCAATAGTTTTCACTCCATTAAGAGTGTGCTAATACCTGAATGAAAGATTTTATAGCTAGCTAACAGGCTGTAAAAAAACCACTTACCAGTTAAGATAAGCACCATGGAAATCAATACAATCTTAAATAATCTGCTAAAGGATGAAGCTACGTCTTAAAAATGAAGTTGTTGCCTTTTCATTCCTTCTTGAAGGGTGATTTAGAGAGAAATAACTCTAATGAATTAGTAAGTATTTTCTTTAAATCTCCTGCTCACACCTTTTAAGTTGTTCTCATGGAGTGACTAGTTGAGTTTTGAGGATAAAGAGTAGGAAGTTTGATGCTGTTGGGTGCTACACTGAACGCAATAACTATAGTTTTAACTTTTTTTCCTGGAACATATCCAAAAGAAAAACAAGATTTTTTTGTTCTTGAAAATAAACAGTACAACCCACCTGTGCCATGGCTGCAGGAAGCAGGAAAGGAGAAAAACCTTGTTCTAATCTTGTTTGACCTGTAGCCAGCTGTTGGCAGCTGGTGCCCTCAGCTTCTGCTTCCTGAGGAGCAGGGATTTTCTCAACTGCTTGGCCCAGATTCCCAGCACAAAGCATACTACACAGTGTATAAAACTGAGTTTCAAATAATCAACCTACCTTATCAACAGCATATATAAAATTGGCCTGTATGTGCATACATATGTATGCATAAAAAAACTAGTACAAAGTATTTTCTTTTAATGGATTTTAAATTATTATTAATCAGGGTCATGTGCAAAAGATTCAAGTCAGAAAAGAGACTAAAACATAGAATCACAGTGCTCTGTGACTTTTTTATACCAGGCAACTTTTGTTAGCTAGGTCCATATTAATAAATAACTATTAGAATTTAAGAAAATAAAAACTTCCCATCAGTTTTTAATTTTGGACATCCTTTGATACCAAATCTCTCTGATCTAAAAAGATCACAAAGCTCAGACAATCATTAATAAATCTATGCATACTAGCAACATGAGGTGAATAATTTTTAAGATATATATTTAACTTGGATACCCAGTTTATGATTGTTTAGAGTATGTCCTAGAAAGTAAAAAGCCAATTTTAAACAAGCACATTTTCTCTCCAAAGCGTACTTCTTGAAGATTTAAAGCAAATGAGGTATAAATTCTATAAAGGTTTGTAAATACAGAGTAAACGGTTAAAGGAGATCAAAAGTTGTACTATCAAAGGGTTACACAAACTTAAAAAGAAAATGGAAGAAATAGGAGTTCATTAGTCCAACAAGATAGATTATAAAACTACATCATATCTATATTTTTTTCTAAAGAAGACAAAGCAGATTATAGTATGTTTATACAATACATATAAATTGCTACACAAGAAAATGTAACATTTCAGAATTCTTTTCACCATATGCTAGAAATTTCTCATTTGTAAGCTCATTATCCAATAGTAGCTCTCAAGAATAAAGCTAATTTACATGTAAAATAAGAGTATGGTCTACTCTTTAAAGGCACAATGATAAACACACCAATTTGACAATTACATTAATATGAGTATTTGCATAATCTGCCTTCTACACCTGTACTTAATTTGACACAGCTGCAGAACAAATCACACCACATAATCTGAATATGCCACGAAGTCACATAAACCCAGTAAACCCATAAAAAAAAATAAAAATCTTCTGGGTTGGACAATTTATATTAATCAGAGATCATATACAGAGGCTAAAATGTTTTTGTTGTTTGGTTTGGTTTTTTAACTCTGTTTCCTGAAACAAGGAGCATTTCATTTTCATGACTAGATAAATCATGCATAAAAGCTTGCTATTTTACAGTTTATTGCACTAGATACATCTCCTGTGAAGTATGTTAAAAACATGTGAAGTCAACACACACACAACAAAAGTCTGGCAGTGAAATTCTAATGTTCTTAGCAAAGTAACACTGAGTGGTCACAACTTCATTTTCTTTCAAATGCAGTGCTTTCCACTTTTTAGAAAACTTTTGTACCAGCAGCATAAAAGGAACAATAAAAGAACAGTTCACAAATAATTCAAATTTACAGATCACACTAATGAAAAATTCTTCCTACATATATGCTTCTCCTTTTTTGATATACAAACAAGAAATAATTGAGTAGTTAAACACATTGGCTTTCTTCCTGTGCATTCTGATTGTCATTAGATCCCATTCTGTAACGTTAGCCCCATTCAAACTGAGAGAAAAATGAGGGAAAGGCAGCACATGTGGGCAAAAACTGAATATATCACACATGCCTGATACAGTGATGATAGTGAAGAATAACAAATGCAAAATGCTAAATATTAATGCTAATGTTAAATTCTTACCCAGTGAATAATCAGAAACACAAACATAGAGCCCAAGGCTCTTCTTTCCACAGTCTCCACAAGAAAAATAACAATGCATTACAGAACCTGTGTGCTAGCCATGGTGTTGTCTACAACCTCTAAACTGATGGTTTTACTAAAGGCAGCCAAGGCTCTTCCATGCTTCCGAACAAAGATTTAGTATATACTTTTGGCCTGGGACCCATGATCAAATACTCTGTTATACCTAAAATGCTTATCACCAATATAAAGTTAAATCCAGTTATAAAATGGTGGGCCAAGTTTGAACAACCCTACAGCCATTCTTACACTGAATCACTGCCCAGTGGCAGTACTTTGTAACATGGAATACCAGCTCCTTCAGTGGCTACCAAAAAGTGGATAGAAGTTTTTATATGTAAGAGAAAATAGAGGTAATATTGTACTTTCTGATGATTCTTTAAGTGTAGCAAAGAGCACAGTATCAGCCTGAAGCTATCACATCAACCAGAGTTGACACTGCTTTTCCAGTTCTTGCCTAACAGCACAAAGAAACGAGTGGGAACTTAACTGTCATCCAAATCCAGAACTGCAGCAGAGTAAAATGACAACCAGCCTGGACATGATGTAGGACCACTGAGCTGTCATCAGAAATGCAAATAGGCGAAGAATGACTTTTTACAGTAAACATGTATATATTTAATTTAAATGTAATTTATTATTTTTCTCTAATTTTGTCAGAGATAGATTCTACAATGTGAAGGACAAACCACACTGCACAACTCCTGGGAATAATTCATTTGGATACAGGTGTCTGGCATTTCCTCATAGGTGACATAGCAGGACTCTGGACTAGGAAATTTCTTCCTATTCCTTTCGTCTAGCCTAAAAATACACTAAAAAAATCTGCATTTAAAATTCTTTTATAGGTTGACTGGATGAGAGCCGAGCATGGTAAAAAGAGCACCAAAAAACATCCCCAAAGTTGAGTACAATGACTTACAAACTCTCAGGGCTTATGAAGCAGAAGAAAGTGCAAGCATCCACTGCCTGCTACAGTCCTATCCAAGCAGACATGCATTTCAACTACTGTTTCTACCTCTAGATACTGTGTAACATACTCTTACTAAAAAAAAATAAGGAAAAACAAAGTTAAACAGCTCATGCATATTAAATCAAGGTCTGGACACCCAAAATACCTGGTTTTGGAACAAAAGTAACTCCTGATGTTAAACATTATGAGAAACCAAGATTTTGCTAAAGAACAAATAAAGAATAAGAGACGAAGGTCACATAAAATGCATTTTAAAATAATTCTACCAATATAATAACATGCAGAAGCTGGGTAACATGCCCAACATATTGAGAATCTTTTATTGTTAGATTAAAAAACATGAAATGTACACCAAATAACCCAACATGATACACACATCAACTTGTTCACGCCTTTTCTTTCCAAATGCAAAGTTGTGCTGTCATTTTAAAACTCAGAAACCTCTTCAAATTTAAAGAAAACTTGCTTTAAGAGTAGTGAGAACTACATTTTGCAAACAAGAAGTATAAATTATTGGATTGAGTACAAAAAATAATTACAGAATTTCAAATTGAAGTTGCCTCAGTGACCATCATCCTTTCTGGCAGATGACCATGATCAATGGACACTTTGCAACCCCTATATACCTTGTAAAGTTATTAACCGCATTAGTTGTAAATAACCTCAAGTTTTCCTAAACATTAGACTTCTATTTTTAAAAAGGGCTAAAAGGAAGACCCGGGGAACTACCGGTGCCAGTCAGTCTCACCTCTGTGCCTGGTAAGATCATGGAAAAGATCCTCCTGGAAATCTGCTACGACACATGGAAAATAAAGAGGTGATAGTCAAAAGCCAACGTGGCTTCACTAAGGGCAAATCATGCCTGACCAATATGGTGGCCTTCTATGATGGGTCTACACAGAGGGTGGATAGCAGAAGAGCAACTGATGTCATCTACCTGGATTTGTGCAAGGCATTTGACACTGTCCCAAAGGACATCCTGGTCTCCAAATTGAAAAGACATGGATTTGACAGATGGACCACTCAGTGGATAAGTAATTGGCTGGAGGTCCGCACACAGAGAGTTGTGGTCAATGGTTCAGTGTCCAAATGGAGGCAGGTGATGAGTGGTGTTCCTCAGGGGCCAGTATTGGGACCAGTGCTGTTCAACATCTTTGTTGGAGACATGGACAGTGGGATTGAGTGTATCCGCTGCAAGTTTGCTGACCATACCAAGCTGTGTGGAGTAGTTGACACCCTAGAGGGAAGGGATGCCATCCAGAGGGATCTTGACAGGGTGGAGAGGTGGGCCCATGGCAACACCATGAAGTTCAACAAGGCCAAAGGCAAGGTCCTGCTCCTGGGTTGGTGCAACCCCAGGCACAAGTACAGCCTGGGGGGAATGGCTAGAGAGCAGTCCCAAGGAAAAGGACCTGGGGGTGGTAGCAGATGAGAAGCTTGACATGAGCCGCCAGTGGCTCTTGCAGCCCAGAGGACCAACCACATCCTGGGCTGCATCAAAAGAAGTATGGCCAGCAGGGCCAGGGAGGTGATTCTGCCCCTCTGCTCTGGTGAGGCCACACCTGGAGTACTGTGTACAGCTCTGGAGCCATCAGCACAGGAAAGACATGGAGCTGTTGGAGAAGGTCCAGAGAAGGGCCATGAAGATGATCAAAGGGCTGGAGCACCTCTGCTATGAAGACAGGCTGAGAGAGTTGGGGCTTTTCAGCCTGGAGAAGAACAGGCTCTGGGGAGACCTTATAGTGGCCTTCTGGTACCTGAAGGGGGCCTATAGGAAAGTTGGGAAGGGGCTTTTCACTAGAGGGTGTAGTGATAGGACAAGGGGTAATGGTTTTAAACTGAAAGAGGGCAGATTTAGGTTAGACATCAGGAAGAAATTCTTCACCATGGGGGTAGTAAGGCGCTGGAATAGGTTGCCCAGGGAGGTTGTGGAAGCCCCCTCCCTGGAGGTGTTTCAGGCCAGGTTGGATGAGGCTTTGTGCAGCCTGGTCTAGTGTGAGGTGTCCCTGCTCACAGCAGGGAGGTAGGAACCTGATGATCTTTAAGGTCCCTTCCAACCTTAACCATTCTATGATTCTATGATTCTATTTGCATAGGAGTATTTTATGTAATATTCTATTTGTGCTATACCTCACATTAAAATTAAAATTAGTTGTTATACCTAACCTTAACACTGTACTTCACAGTTGTTTTCACCAACTTGATGGTGGATGATAGACTGATATATCAAGAGGATGGAACTAACTTCAAAAATTGTGTCAACTGTTTTTTTAAATGCTGCCCTCACTTTTACAGAAGGCAGCCACACTTTCTTTACCTAAACCTTTTTATGGACTGTGGCTTTATTTGAACGAGAAACGAAGAAATAAAATTTAGAAGATCCTTCTCCAATGCAATGGGAGAGACATTGCAGTCCTATACATGTAACTAGGAATCGAAAGATCTAGGCTTCATTGCCTGCATGGTCAAAGTAATAACATAGCTACAAACTCATGGATGAACCAGATGGCTGCTTCCAATTCAACTCAGGTACAGCTTTTCCCTTTTGGAAGGTCCCTCTTGGAACACTTTCGGATCACAACACATGTCGAGCATCTGATTGATTCTGGGGTTTTAGAAAGTGGATGAGTATCTTAAAATCACCTGAGGCACCCAAAAATTTTTCTTAACCTTAATCAGATTCATCCAATCTTTCCACCACAATGCACAGTAATTATGGCTTGCAAAATGCATACTGTGCCATCCTAATGTCAGTGTCGTGCCACAAAGAGTAGTGTTCCTTTAGAGGTTGGACTGCAAAAGGTTAGGTATTTTTAGAGGTCCTTCACGCTTCTTCAAAGCATGACTAAAAATAGTTGTGAGAAGCCTAACAGACTATGTTTTGTAAACTTTGAAGTTTGCTGGTGTAACAAGACTTTTCTTGAAGGAAAGTAAAGTTCACTGGGATGGCCAAAAGTGAGTCTCCAGAAGGAAAATATATTGATTTCTAGATATTGCTTGAAAAGACAGAAGAATGGCACACTGAATCAGGCCAAATGACCATTTAGCCTACTGAGCTGACTCTAACAGTGGCCAATGCTCAGTGCTCAGAGAACAGTAAATGAGCATAGTGGCATATAGATGTAGTGATGCTTTCTTTCCCAGGCCACTCCCCACATCCCAGCATTTTGGTCTTTAGAAACTATGAAATAAGGAATTTGCATTTTGCAGGGACGGACTTTTCTGCTATTAATTTGTACACTTGAAATTTGAGCCAATTTAAATGTTTAGCACCCATAACATCTTGCAGCACCGATCTGTTCCAGAGCTTGGCTATATATTGCTGGAACACCTACATCCTTTTAGCTTAATTTCATGTCTTTTACTCCTCAAACTACAAAGGAACAACTAGATCCTATGAACCCTCAGCACATGTAACTGTAGCTAAAAGACAACTTCACAGCCATAAAAGACAAAAGATAGACTAGAAGAGTTGGAGGGATGGTAGAAGAGCAGACATATCTTGGGATCTGTACAGATCATACCTCCTTCTCCTTTACCCAATATTATTTAAAACTTGAACCAATGGATTTTGGTATTCTGTGAAAGGTGTAAATAATGTATAGCTACACCTTGTGCTTACACAGTTGGTCATGAAATACATTCAAAGATGTATGATTATAAACTTGCTGCCTGCTGTTCTGTCCCACTTCAATGGGTACGTCAATGATGCATGTCTCTGTGTCTCTCTCGAGTTCTTTCTACCTACTTGCACTCTGTTAGTGTTGCCAGAATGCACTGTACACTCTCTGGAAATCTGGTTCACATTAAGATTTTGTACAGTTACTAATACAAGAAGACCCAAATCTTCTAGCACAACGTTTTCATAACTACCATAGTAAGAAGAATAAAATAGTAAAAGTTTCTTTGCAACCATGAGATCAATACTGAGGATGTCATCTAATGCATTTAAAGTTTAAAAATAATGGGGTTTTGATGATGGACTGCTAGTCAAACCAAGTGTCTAGACCAGTCCTGGTCAAAACAACTTCCTCATTGTTTTCTTCTCTAAGTGAGAAAGCATACTATGATTCTATAAAATATATTCTTCTTATGTAAATCACATTTTAAATTAATAAGTAGTAATAACACTTACAAAGTTGATACATAATGAAATTAAAATCACAACACTACCTCTCCCAAAACTAAAATAGGAAGAATAACTCATTGTACCATTTTTGTGGCACCATTCTAAAAAGGCTCTATGCTAATGATGTTTACTCTCCAAGGGAAAAAAAAAAAGGAAATTTTAAAATTATCTGCTAGGTAAAACAAAGGTTTTAGAAAACCTTTCTGTTGAAAGTTTCATGGGGGAAAAAAGTGACTGAAATAACAAGGATCCTTCCCTGAAACAGGATTCTGTTTGAGTTCGTCCTAAACTCTTTGACATGTGGTCTTGATGATCAGGTAGTGAGATGGATCGTGAACTGGCTGAAAGGAAGAAGTCAGAGAGTTGTGGTCAATGGGACAGACTCTAGTTGGAGGTCTGTGACTAGTGGAGTCCCTCAGGGGTTGGTACTGGGACCGGTACTGTTCAATATTTTCATCAACGACCTGGATGAGGGTATAGAATGTACCCTCAGCAAGTTTGCTGATGACACTAAGCTGGGAGGAGTGGCTGACACACCAGAAGGCTGTGCTGCCATTCAGCGAGACCTGGACAGGCTGGAGAGTTGGGCAGGGAGAAACTTGATGAAATTCAACAAGGGCAAGTGTAGAGTCTTGCATCTGGGGAAGAACAACCCCAAGTGCCAGTACAGGTTGGGGGCTGACCTGCTGGAGAGCAGTGTAGGAGAAAGGGACCTGAGGGTCCTGGTGGACGGGAGGACGACCATGAGCCAGCAATGTGCCCTTGTGGCCAAGAAGGCCAATGGCATCCTGGGGTGTATTAGAAAGGGTGTGGTTAGTAGGTCAAGAGAGGTTCTCCTCCCCCTCTATTCTGCCTTGGTGAGGCTGCATCTGGAGTATTGTGTCCAGTTCTGGGCCCCACAGTTCAAGAAGGGCAGGGAACTGCTTGAAAGAGTCCAGCGCAGAGCCACAAAGATGATTAAGGGAATGGAACATCTCCCTTACAAGGAAAGGCTGAGGGAGCTGGGTCTCTATAGCTGGAAAAGAGGAGACTGAGGGGCGACCTCATCAAAGTTTACAAATATGTTAAGGGGGAGTGTCAGGATGATGGAGGCAGGCTTTTTTCAGTGATGTCCAGTGATAGGACAAGGGGCAATGGGTGCAAACTGGAGTACAGGAGGTACCATGTAAATATCAGAAAAAACTTCTTTACTATGAGAGTGACAGAGCACTGGAACAGGCTGCCCAGAGAGGTTGTGGAGTCTCCTTCACTGGAGACATTCAAAACCTGCCTGGACAAGTTCCTGTGTGATGTACTCTAGGTGACCCTGCTCTGGCAGGGGGGGTTGGACTAGATGATCTTTCAAGGTCCCTTCCAACCCCTAGGATTCCGTGATTCTGTGATTCTGTGACATTCAGAGAGGTTTAATTGAGAAATAATTTCTGTATAACTGATGTGGTGCATCAAAGTCTCTTGATACATTAGAGTCTACCTTAACTACAAGAAGGGGTTCAATTCTGCTAAAATTATTTAGGGTTTTCATTTTTAAAAACTAAGTGATTCCACAAATAATAAAAGCATTATATAATCTTTTTTGAGGGTTTTCATTACACTATAATTTATTTTAAAGATTATGCCATTACTGTTGTCAAGCCTTTCCAAAACTACTTCTAGTAACCTCTTTGTTCTATACTTATAGTAAAAAAAAAATAAAAAAATCCAATAAATCAAATGGAATCCAATAAATATTTGATATTGACAGTCCAATTGTCAGGTTTTACTATTTCTATTTATCTTGACAAGGTTAGCAAAACCCAACAGGGTTAGGAAATCAGCATTAACAGCTGTTGTTACATGGTTATCTCTGCATGTATTTTAGGACACTATTAATTACTAATAGACTAAGGCTGATAAAACAGCTCGTAAGTTTGTTAGCTACAAATATTCTAAAGAATCAGACACAAAGCTACAACTCTTTGTTTGTAGAAGCATGGCTGGAGTGTTACACTACAAACTCTACCACCCCAGTCAAATTAGGATGATTAAATACTCACTCAAAGAACTCCATACAAGTATTCCTTGCCCAAAGTAAACATTTTCCTAGACTAAACTATTTTGCAAGATGCTAAATTAGTATGACTTGTCTCAGCGTGGAGAAGTGCCCCCTCTCTTAATCTTGGCTCTGAGACTTATTGGGTCATATTGTATGCCAGGCCCTAAAATGGCTGCAATAATAATGATCTCATAAGTGGGCTGTTAGACTAATTAACTTCATTTTCAGATGCTATGAGATAATCATCTCAATACTATAAAAAATCTAAAACATTATGAAAGTGGGTATTTTTTGAAGAAAAAATATTTTAAATACAGGGTTTAAAAAAAAATATTCTGGCTCTTGTTTCAGTGTGTTTATTGCTGATAAAAGTAAATAAATTTTAGAATTAACATATTCCAGTTAAAAAAAATCCATATTTATTAATTCAGTGGTATTTCTTCTATGTCTTACTGATAATTGTGAACTCAATACAGTTTTGTATCTAATAGCTTGAAAAAATCTAGACAAAATCTACAGCTCCTTAGACTATGTTCATAGAAAATACTATCTTGTGTTGTAATCTAACAAGTAAGAATTAAAATACCCAAAATGGTCATATATTGAAAGTTAAATTAGTAGATGAAACATTGTGAATTTAAGATGTCATCTGTATTTTACTAAATGCCAGTGATTATCTAGTCTTCAGTGTTTTCTCTTCGTGAAACTGGTGATAAAAATACAGAAAACAAAGCTGACTTTTGAAAAAATAATCAACTGTTATGTCCTTTAAGTCATTTCATGTACATGCTATCATTTTAAGAAGGTATTACAATCCCTGTAGAAGGAATCTGTTGATATAGTGTAACATGCTTATTGAAAAATCAGCACACTATACTGTTCCCTATAATTTTGCTATTGGCTGCAGTGACTCCATACCTTTTTTTAAAAAAAACAGAACAACAAAAATATCCCACAGCACTACAGGACTAGAAGAGACTTTCTGAGTTATCTTTTTTTGCATTATTTAAATTCATGTCATGTAGGTCCCTTTCTAAGCTGGTCAAGCTTTAAGTAAGCAGTGTGTGTGGCAGGTAGCTCTTGCTTCAACTACTTCTCCCAGAACGGTGTTCCAGAAATTCTGTCTGCATAGTGAAGAAGTTTCATTCACACTGAGCTTAGTTACATGTTAACGTATTTAAAACAGTTCTTAAGAAGTAGAAAAGATGTTTTTTTCTTCCTAAAGTTTGCTTCTTGACCCAAACTGCATAGAGCCATCACAACCTTTCAGCTTCTGCACCCAGTCTGGATGAAACACCCTTGGACTTGTAAATCATAAAAGTGGACAGAGAATTTAAACAACCTCACTGTAGGTATATTGAAAATGTGCGAAGCCATCAGCTACTGTCAGAATGATGAGATAGATACCTTTGCTTCATGGAAATTCAAGGCATCAGTACTAGAACCCTGAATTTTTCAACATAACTTACATCGAGCACATTTCTAATATACTAATAAGGCACCAGAAATTACTTGGACTGCACAGCTTCACTATTTCAGATGAGGTCTAAAAGATACCTCTCAAAAATGGCATTAACATTTCCCTATTTTTACTGGAAACATTTTTTCAAAATTTATTTAGGATTTCATGTTCTTTTTTCTCACATAAGTTACATCACTGGTCATTCACAGTCATACAGCAACCAATATACTGAGCTTCTCCCTTTTTCATTTTAAGCGGTGGACATAAGCTTAAGGAAGAAATTTTTCTAAGTTCTTAAACATATTACATCAAACTTTGCTGTACTTTCTAAAGTTTATTAGAATTTACTTCCTAAATTACATTCTTGGAAGATGTCTATCTTGTACAACAGCCCAGCCTTCTTGTGAACCCTATCCTCTTATTTTCTTTCCTTGGGTGCAATACAAGCCCCCTGTTGTTATGGCAGGCTTGCAGTTAGGCAGTTTTTCTTCCTCACCCCAAGTATGGGTTCAGACTTTTCTAATCAAGAGATATTTTACTGTAAATTCAAACATAAATCACCATTTGCCTCAGAATTTGCATTATTATTTCCATTTCAGAGACTATGCCCTAAAACTGAGGTTTTCCATGGTATCATGAACTGTTCTTATAATGGTAACAAACACTGTTTTGTGTATACCACACCGTATCTTGTATTGGGAAATATTTTTCTTTGGTTTGGTAATTTGATTATTCTTAGCATCAAGCCCATAGGTATCTGTGCACTAAATTACAGCTGCATCAACTTGGAAATGACTTCTACAAGCACAAATTTGATTTTGATTTTTTTTTTTCTGACATGCTGGGTTACTGTATTGGTTTTCCTCAGTACTGTGTGGACTGTTTTTTCTATCTGACTGAAAGCATATTTCTTGAATAAATGGGTTTATTGTGAACACTTAGGGGAAAATCTCATTCTTAATTCATACTTCAGGTTCTTGGTAAGATCCTTGAAGCATATTGATGTTGTTGGCACACCGTAAAGATTCCTTTGTACATATTATTATTGTACAATTGCTTTTCAAAGCTTCACATAATCAAGTAGTGAAGCATTGAAGTAGTGTTTAGTACATTTTTCACCATTAATTCCATTTCATAACACCCTCATCTGTCTGTCTCAAGAAAATTACATTAGAAGCATACACAGGCATAAAAAGACCTAGAACATCAAAGTGGCAATTGTTGGACAACCCCCTTTCCCAACAGGATGGGCTGATGTGCTTTTCCACTCCACTGTGTGATTGCTTTTTCAGCAGCACACATGCTCACGTGCTTTGTTTCTGTAGCATTACTGTGTAATATTTATGCATGTTCATCTGAGTAATAGTTTCCAATTCAATTTTACATGTTTACAGCAAAAATGTAGGTAAACTAAATGTAACATTTATGTTCATCTTGGTATACATTCCTGATTAGCCTGCTCCCCACAACTCCAGTAGAGAACCCCTGTTTGGTAAAGCAATCGTATAACGAACGCAAAATCTACAAAATAATGCCTAATGATTAGAGAAATTCAATACAAATATTCCATTCACAAAATAAAATTTATCTGCAAAAAAAGAAGTATGGGAAGTAATATGCACAAGGATTGTCTGGAATGGCTATGCAGGGAGACTGGATTTTCCCATGGAAAGGGGCATTTGCTACTGTTCAATGAAGATTCTTCATTATTTAGTCACAGAACTTTGGATTTTGGTAGAAAATTTCTTTGAGTTTTTTAATTGCCTGATGAAATGAAAAAACTTCTGGGAAAAAAAGAGACTTTCCTCAACAGCAATTTAACTAGAAATGATTTTAAGAGAGACACCATTCAGAGTGTTCACAGAATATTTAGTTCAGTTGCTTTTACTTGGTAATTTCTAAATCAATGTACATGAATGTGTTTTTCAAATTGAAGAGTATCAGGAGAGCCTTGCTTGAGTGGTGTGATCCTAAACTGGCATAATTAGGGCCCTGCCTGGGAGCAGATCCTTTAATAGAGCTGCACACTGAGTGGGGAACCATTGACACATTTCCTCTCAGCTCTACACAAGCTTTTCTGGGCAATGAGCCAGCTGGTAAGAGAATCAGGCTGATCCGACCTGTTGCAAGTGCCTGGAGAAGTGGCTCAAGGAAACATACATCTCCCACCAACACACAGGAACCACACACGCAGCCCAAAGAGGAACAATCGTGAACGTGCACATCGGGTGCACCAGGAGGGCTTGCAGGGGAACAGAGCTTTCCAACTGCTTAAGCAAAGCAAAGAAAATTCTCTTTAGGGCTTGAAGACTGTTATAGTTCAGAATATGAAAACGAGTCCATCCATTCTGTAAATATCCAGTCTATAAGTACCTAAAGGGTGGATGTAAGGAGTATGGAGCCAGATTCTTTTCAGTAGTGCCCAGTGAAAGGACGTGGGGCAACGGACACAAGCTGGAACACAGGAAGTTCCTTCTGAACATGAGGAAAAGCTTCTTTACTGTGAGGGTGACAGAGCACTGGAACAGGCTGGCCAGAGAGGTTGTGGAGTCTCGTTCTCAGGAGACATTCAAAACCCACCTGGATGCAGTCCTGAGTAATGTGCTCTAGGGGATCCTGCTTTAGGAGCAGGGTTGGACTAGATGATCTCTAGAGGTCTCTTCCAACTCTGATGATTCTGTGATCCCATACATGGCAATATGTATGAGACAGGCTGCAGATTCTACCAAGCAGGAAAGATGGGCCTGCTAGTCTGCTATGCAGAAGCTGCTGTGAAAAGACCTCTGAAGGTTTGCTTTCTGAGTCTGAGTGAAGAACTGGAGTGTTTGTGCTCTCCCCTCTCCTACCCATACTCTAGAAGTACCAGAATCAACAAGACAGAAAGGGGGAAAGAAGATGTGTTAGTAATGTGGGTGACAAAGAATGTGGTTAGTAATGTTATAGTCACAGTAATGGAGTGACACATCAGATTGCTGCACAGACCTATGTTTAAGATTAAAACGCCTCCTGAAATCCTTGATCACACAGCAATCCTAATTAGCATTCTGCATATTTAATATCCATAAACAGAACTTGCATAATACTTCTTTCCTCTGCCTCCAAATTATGTTATAATATTTTCAGGAAAACGATGTGATCTCTGCACCAGCTAGTTTTTTCTTCCTCTCAGTTAGATACAGATGAAGCTATTATGTGTTAACTTCCATTAGAAGGCTGCTAGTAAACATTTTTCCACATTACAAAGATAATACATAAGGTTAGCTGTAACATTGTATGTACCTAAAAATTACAACTATCTGCTATATGAATAAAAAATATACCTCAAATGGCACATATTTACTCTAATGAAAAAGGAATCCATGCTAACTCATGCCACCTTCTTTATAAATGTATTTTTTAATGCTGAAGTTTTCAAGAGTACGAAGTTACTTAAATTACATCTATTCTTGAAAGATTTCACAGTAAAATGGCATACAATGCAATACATGGGTTTTCACAGCTTAAAGAGCTTATCAAAGACAGGACATAAGCCTTTGCAGCAGACTTGTATCTGTGTAAATAAGGACTTCTCAGCAAGTTTGTTATACACACACTTCCATTGTAAATCAACGAAACATCAGCTTTTTTTCTTTCTTACTGTATTAATCTATCTTACATGGAACTCCTGTTTTCTACACCATGAAAGCTTGAACATGGCTGTTTCTCCTTTCCCTCCCCACACACTTTACCTAAAAATAACTCCTTTCCTTCTCTCCATCTCTTGTGGTTATCCTTGTCTTTAGAGTGGGTATCACTGATGCAAATTTCTGCACCTTAGAGGATAAATGCATATTCCTCCTAACAGACTTACAAGGGAAAATGGGACCTATGATTTTCCATCAGCTATCTTCCAAATTTAATTTACCCTAAGCCTCAATGTTTGCTTATATGTAGGCCACACATTTCCTCCGGAATTATACTCAAGAGGGAAAAAGACTGTTTATCACTGCTCTCCTCTTACACTATATATTAGGCATTTGAATCTTTCTAAATCGATGCTTTCTAACATGTACAAATGCTCCTACTTCTATGCTTAGCTGCATGCATTAGATAAACAGAAATATGCTACATGCAGTTTTTGGAAAGGCCGTTTTACACCAGTTAGATTTGTTTCCATTTTTTGTTGAAGAAAATTCTATCTAAGTTACATCCATAACATTTTTTTGCTGTTTTTAAACTGGGAATTTTTTAGCTGACATTACGCATATGCGGTTGCATTCAGTGTGACTTAAGTCAGAGGACATAATCTAATAGCAGTGTTTTTTGCATCTTTTTCCTTACATTCTCAGTTTCATATGTCTCAGCAGATCCTTATGTATGTTTAAAAAAGTAACTAAAAGTTACAATATTAATGATATGTTTGCTTATTTAATATGTGAAATGAATTTTAAATTCAGACCCATATGAAGATCCAAAGGGAGATGACCAAACTAGGATAAAGCAAAGCAAGGAGAGTAGGCTAAAGGAGACTATGAATATATTTTTGTGCCACATTTTCATGCTAAATTTTTGTATTTTGAACATCTTTAAAAAAAGTGGTTCCTCTGATACTACGCAATAACGCAACAGACTTTAAGTGATTAAACTTAAATGTATACTCACATTTCCCAAATTTTATCAAACGATTATACCTCAGTGAAGTCCTCATGCTAAATAAACAAAGCTTACCTTAACAACTCAACACTCCATACAGCATGATATTTATACAACAGTCTTGGTACACACTAAGCTTAACCCTTTGATTCCAGGAGTCATGATTTCCTGACATACCATCCTAATACAGAATGCGTTAGTACTGATGTTGAGACAACAGATCTCCTAGCCTGAAAGAACAAATAACTAACCAATTCATTGTAGATATATTAATTTACTGGATTGAAGATAATTATTTATTCTAATCACGATAAAGTTCAAAGACTGACTTTGTGAAAATAGGTACTTCATTACAGAATCAAATAATCATTCTGGTTGGACCTTTAAGATCACTGAGTCCAACCATAACCTAACTCTACCAACCTTTAACTTAACTCTACCAAGTCCAATGCTTAAACCATGTCCCAAAGCACCAGATCTTATTTGTCTTTTAAACACCTCCAGGGATGGAGACTAAACTGCCTGCCTGGGCAGCCTATTCCAGTGCTTAATTCCCCTTTCAGTGAAGAAATTTTTTTCTTGTATCTAATCTAAACCTCTCCTGGTGCAACTTGAGCCCACTTCCTCTTGTTCTGTCCCAATCTCCTTTCAGGTAGTGGTAGAGAGTGACAAGGTCTCCCCTCAGCCTCCTTTTCTCCAGACTAAACAACCCCAGTTCCCTCAGCTGCTCTTCATAGGGCTTGTGCTCCAGACCCTTCACCAGCTTCACCATGGATTACCATAGATTCTACAGAAAAGAAAAATACTGTGCAACAAAACCCAGTACTACAGAAATCTTAAGCTTCCTACTGCAATATGTTTTTCAGGATGCACAGTAAGAAAGTAAATGCTATTATCTCATCATATGCAGGCTAATATTAACTCCAACTCTCATCATGAACCCTCCTTAGATATAATGCAATATTTCTTTAATCATTGCATGTACTGATTGGAGCCATTCAATTAGTGCACCAGTGTAATGAATGGTGTATATAAACAGGTTTCAAATACGTTTATTTGGCTATCTACAAAGAAAGTAAAATAATTAGCAGAATTGGTACTCCAGCTTGTCAGATGGCATGTTTTTCTCCTTTGCATAAGACATGTTAATGGTTATGCCACCTGCAGCTTGAAACCCAGAAAAATGTAAATCAGAAACTAATAGTAGATCAAGATAAGTGTCTGTCTAGAACTGTAATTTTTGCAGGTATTCTGTTAACTCGCAAACTAAATATTAATCTCCTCTCCCTGAAAATCTAGAACTACCAGATAAGGGTACATTTTGCATTAAAAAGGAAATAAAAAATATTTGCCAACATAACAATCCTCTTTACAATAGATCACACAGATAGTGGTAAATTGTAAAAGATTTTTCAAGAGAAGGATACAAAAGACACTCAGAATCTTCTAGGAAAATCCTAGAGGTTCTCTAAAAGCATGCTCTCTATAAAGTACAGTAGAACTTGACAACTTACCTAAAACCCTGTTTTTGCAAAGTTGAGGACACAAATTTGAAGGTTTCTTCAATAAGCTTTTGACTTGCTGATTAGCTACTAGGTGCTGTAAATCACTATAAGACTTGATGCATTATGGAGTAACAGAGAGAGCATATAGAAAAACACCATATGCTACTTTCCTCCAAATATCCATGAAATACAAAAAGATGGGCACTGAAATTAATAATTTTTTTCCTTCTTTGGCACGTTAAACAATAGAATAGTTTACATCAAAATATGGAGCACGAGGGATGCAATGGCTAGGCTTACCTAACACCCACATTTGCCTGCAGATGTGTGAGCTGGTTTTAAAAGTTTTATTAGGCTTTCACTAGATTTATAAATCAGTTCTAACATATCTCCAGTTGCCAGATTAGTAAACTACTATGAAATTAGAGGAAATTAGAAATACACTAATAATAAGTGTTTTAAAATATTTGGAGAAGTCTGTTTCCTTAAACATAAACATAAACACAAGTATTTTTGTCTTATAAACCTCACATTGCTTATATATGTTTAGCAATTCCTACTGCTAGGAGATTTTGGCTAAAGTTACTAATAAATCTGGCATAAGAAAATAATAATACTGTACAATTTTATGACCCATATTACAGTATTTGGTCAAACAGGCATCACAATGCTCAAAATGTGAATTTCCACTACATAATGAACAATGAACAGCTCTGTAGTAACAGTAAAAGACAGAAATAGAAAAGCTCCAAGGACTCATTTTCAAAACCTTCATACATCCTTTTTACTAAAGAAGAAAATTAAAATGGAGTTTGTGCTCATACCTGAATTTACATGGTATTTCATACATAAACCAAAGTCTGGGAGTAAATTTCATTTTCCTCTCACTTAAAAATGAACCAAATGAAGTAGAAAAGTCTAGTAAGAGATACTGAGTACATACTGATCATGGAAGAAAAAGTTGAACCATGTTGGCTTTAGGGAGCATGTAACCATTTTGAAAAGAAAATTATTTGCTGAATTTTTTTCTTCCTGCCTTGCAAGAGTGACTCATGAGGCACTGATTCTTCCTGGCAAACATGTAATACAGGACATCTCTACAACACACTACCTCATGGCATTTAAGAGGTATCAGGCCTGGGTTAGTGCTTTGGCAGTAAGAAAGCACAAGACTCCTTCTCCTCAGCTCATTATCCTCTGGGTTATGTGTATGATTGTCTTTGTCTCCATACATGGTTTCTTCTTCTTTCATCGATGCCTATCACAAATAGTGCACCCCCACATCTCTTTAGCCTTGAAAAGAAGGTTTATGAATGGGTGGAGAATGTGAATAGAGAGTTTAGTAAGTAGCACCTGAACTGCTCCAGTTCACAAGTTGGGGGATTAAAGGAAGCTAACTGCACTGAGAAACATACACTGGGAAAATACCACTATTTTTCCTGATTCGTATACTTCCCTTAGCAACTAGTGTTGGCCAGTTTAGAGACAGGACAGTGGGCTAGATGGACCTTGTACACTCCTAGGACAGCCCATGTTATCTTTCAGAATGAGGAGCTGGCAGAATAAACTACTTTCACAGTATTCATTAAATCAATCAACTCCATGATTCAACCCTTCAAGATCACCAATTCCACTTCTAAAAACTTTTAAAAACTATGTAGTTGATAAGCTGCTGCCTTTATGACTACTCTTCTTTTGTTGAGATTGTCCCAGGACTCCTACACGCCTCTGGACTGGACTACAGCTACAGCATGGCAGAATGCCAACTTAACATTTTCTTTTTTTTTTTATTATTTTCCTTAGTCATTTCCCTAAGTTCTTGTTTGGATCTGAGCAAATAAATGCAACTTTAAAAGTATATTTGAAGAGAGCTGATGTGGAATGTGGAACTGTTTGATGTCCAACATTGTTCCATAAAATTTCACAAAGAAAAAGAGACAACGTGAATTACATAAAAAAATTGCACAAGTGATCAAATTTCACAATATTTCACTGGTGGAGAAAAAGATAAATTCTGGTGCCTGGGGTCCTCTGTTATGCATGACAAAAAAGGAAAATGAGATAAAAACACCATCAGAAAACAGGGGGAGACCCAAGAGGATAAAGGCTTACCCAGAAAAATAGATGTGAGGAAAAGAATGGTAGAAATTATACTTTTTTATTTCCTGAACAAAATAAAATAATCTCTCATGTACATCTCTTGTCTGCAACAGACTCTAATTCAGCAGTTAAACACTCATACTTGGTCTATATAAAATGAGAGAACCAGTTTTGTCATCAGAATACAATTTTATATGGAGCTCTGAATTAGCAATAAATGAACTAAAACCTCAAAAGAAACACTCCAGATAAATTTTTTCAATAATAAAATGCTACATATAGTTTTAATAATAGTGCATTTGAAATAATTAATTATCAACTCCTATTCACTTGAACATAACCTGAAGCCCAACAGCATCCCAGTGTGAAACTCTATGACATATGTTTTTCTAAAATGGCAGAAGCAGCTCTTTCATAATTTTATGCAGTTTGTTGACAGTTTCTTAACACTTCCCTGTTTGTCACTTAGATATAACACCAAGGAGATATTTAGCCTTTTTTTTTTTTTTTTCCTGGATGCTGTTTTACTCTTAGTCTTAACACAGCCGTTTTTACAATTTAACCCACATACTCATAAGAATCACACATGATTTTTGCAACATCCATAAAGAATTATTTTATACCATAGCTACTGAACGCACATTTAGTCTTAGACCTTTGAAGCATCTATAGCCACAAAAGGTTTTTGTAACTTATAGTGACTTTTCTCTGTGAATAAGAAGTCACCAACATGCCAGCCTGTAACCTCTTGTATGTTAACATGCACATATGCAGCATTAGAGCACAGGCATCCACACACACTCCTCGTATAAGAGCAAGCTCAGTGCTCTTCCCTGAGAGTAAGGCCCCAAAAGCATGGATACTTTACTAACCTGCAGTGGTCTCTGTTTATCACTGCCCTTAGGAGATTTCAGTCCACTTGTCTGTTGCTGTAAAAGCAGCTGCCTTGCTGCCTGGAGTGCCTAAAAGTAAAAAAATGTAAATAATTTCCACCAGTTCCTAGAAAGATAGGAGTTTCTCATTGCTAAGGTTAGGTAAAAGTCCAACCGAACCAATGCAATCTCTTCCTATTCAATTTCTATTTGCTAGATTTCAAACTTCAGTTTTTGTTGTGTTTTTTGTTGTTGTTTTTTTTTTTTATTTAAAAGATTTAAAAAATCATCTGGAAGTACATATATGGGACTTCACTAGAATTTATGGATGCACATGAAATCCTGCAGGAAATAAAGTTAATTTGTTTAAAGTGCTTGAAGAGGAAAAATCATAAACTGCATCAATAACCTCATTTCCACAAGGAACTTGTCTTTGAGTGTTCAACTAAAATGCCCACTCCCTTGCAAATTATCATTCAATTTGCATTTTCATATTACAATTTTGAAGCAAAAGCAAGTAGACTTCAAGTGTTACCGGAAGCTGTAATTAAATTTGACAAATCAACATCAGATTATCTTGAAAGTGAATTAATAAGGATATCCATTGAAGATTAAAAACACTTTTTGTACTTACAATTCAAGGAGAAACCTCTCCTTTGACAAAATAAAGTGCAGTTTTAATACCAAATAAAAATGAGTGGCTTTCATTTGCATTCTCAGGAAAATCAGAGAACAAAGAAATTACTACTCAACCAACCAGATCAGGCTCTGGGATGACAGTATCCCAATCAAAACAGAAACGGTTTCATTTATTGTATGTTTACATTACAACTCAGCAAAATATAGTTAAACACAGGAAATGTAAACAAACATTTCACTTACCCAAAGAAGGCTAATTTAAGTTATTTTTAAAATGCCAAATGTTATAAAGTTGTATTTATTAAGAAATGAAAAAAAACCTGCTTCAAAACATTTCCACTGAAACTACCCAGAGAACTCTACCTGAGCTCTCCTTAAAAAAAACAGTTCAGTAAATAGCAGTTACAGCTTTAAAATATATCACACTATTATCTATGTGATTAAAATATACTATAGAAAGAATACACCGCAATAAATGTCATTTGATCAAGCTTCCCTAAAATAATGAAGCTTCTCAACTGATAAAGAGAGGTGCAATTTTGATTAGACTCAAATGAGCTGTTTTTTAAGATAGTTTCTAGTATCCATGACAACAGTTGCTTTGACAAGATGTGCATATGGCATTACACTGCCAGCTGGTGTGAACAATGTTTGAACTACTGCATTGAGATGCTGAGCAAACAGAAAAAGTTGCCACGTCTTAACCCTCAGGGAAGGCAGTCATCCCCTGATCAATTATGAAAAGACAGAGAGAGGGCTGCTACAGTCTGGCTCGGAGCAAGTTTTCTGAGAAGGCAGGCAGACATAGAAAACCAAAGTAAACAAACTGAATGCACTAGCACCATCTCCTAACAACATTGATTCGTCTCCCCATAGAAGGCTCTGGTACAGTTTGCAGAGCAGACTCTTAACATTTGGAGACATTCCCACAACAATCCCCGTATTGTTTTGTCAAATTCTCAAGTAATTACAGGTCAGCTTTACAAAGACTATACATTCCTCTGAACCTAAGCAACGAGACACACAGAACTAGCTTCTCTCCGCCAAAAATAAATAAAAGTTAACATATTTCAAAGTGCACTTGAAATATTTTGTTACCAAGGAACCACTGTGTGAACAGCATAATCTCTTCTGCACTCACAGTTCTTGAGCAGATCCTAAAGGACAATTCTGCTCTGTCTGAGATCAGAGATAAATATGTATCTATTGATTTCTTGGGGACCAGGATTTGGTCCCAACATCTTGCAGTGGTTTAAGCACAAAACATGGATTAAATGCATGAACAGAAGATCTATGGTGAATTTATAAGCCTTCCCAATCTTTAGAACTCTCCAAAAGGGAAACTTGAATGGAAGCAAGAGAACTATTGCACTCCTGGATTCATGGGAGACTATACAGCAAAACCAGCCTTGCCATTGGGATGATAGTGCTAAAAGAACCCCAGAAGCAATACAGAGTTAAAGAAAACATGAAAAAACTTAAATAAAATATTTTTTACTTGTGGGGGTCTCCGAAAACTAGTTGTACAACCTTTATCTTGAAAAGGTGTTGTAATGATGTAATGCTGATGTACACTTGCAAATAACTGGAACACTCTGCAAGTTGTCTCAGTGTCCTAATCTTCCCTAGCAGCAAAGCCATCTCACGTCAATACAATAAAGCAAGTGAGCAAGCATCTGGTAAAGCTGCACATTTGCAGTACTTGAGAATTAGAGAATTATAGAATGTTGCAGCTTCGATTTAAGCATACACCTGTGGCATCAGCCTAAGAAAGCATGACTTCCTACTGGTAACTACAAAAAGAGTCACACTTTATGAAAAAGCAAGGAAGCACAACAGGGTATGTTTGCATAAAAGGCTCTACTGCTTAAACTCTTTTGATTCATATGTGCTGGTTGGGATACCTTTAAAGGAGTAAAGGCTCATCTTTTAATACAGAATGTCTTATAAATGATGACTACCTGAATACTTCAGTGATCTTATTGTGGCAGTTTAGATTATTGTAAACACAGGAGATAGAAGAAGAACAGAAAACAATTTCAAGAGATCAGAGATGATTTAAAACTCATAAGGAGAAATCACTCTCAGCCTTTGTTCTTACAGCAGTTGTCATATGGTACTTTTTCCTCCCAGTGTGCTGCTTAACTTTAGATTTTTGCTACTCAGTAAACAACCTCCCAGAAACACACTGTTAATTTCAAAGGATTATTACTGACATTATTCATAAGTGAACATTATGAGACTATAAAACATTTAGTTCTACCACTTCATTTGCTGCTATTAAATCTTTGCAAAACAAATCGACAACTTGAAAGTGTATTTCAAAATTCATAGTTTAACATGTACAGTTCAAATAAACACCCATCCCATGTATCATTTATACATTTCTGTGAACTAATCTGACAATAACTCATGGTCTTAAAACATTCAACGAAGACAAACTAACAGACATTTATCAATCTGGCAGATCAAAATTCTGTTGAGTCCTACCTGAAGTGAACAGCAGCAAGAATGGATTCTAAGGCAGTCAAAATTGTATCCCGTTTCCAATAACATTTGTTTTAAATTTAGTAGGCACTCTTCCTTAATTAAGCTATCTAAATTAGTAAAACTATACAAAAAAGTCAATGTACACAAAAGCAATAAAATAACCGAAGATTAGAAATTATTTTAATAATGCAAATGAAAATTATTATAATGCTTCAAGTAATGGCTGTATAAGCAGGAAATTTGGGCATATGGTTTCCAGAACTGTGTCTTCTAGTAAAATATTTATTTGGAACACTACTTCTTAATATTTACTGTGCAGCTTTGGCATAGCTAAAACATAAGCAGAACAAAAATGAAATTAATTGCATATAACTCACCCTATTAAAGATGATGAATTGCAGTAGATTTTGCAATTTGTTGGCAATAACACTATGAGATACAATTTGCTTTTATTTTGTATTCTGAATCCTTGTATTTAATTTAAGCATGCCTTAAAATATTTTTTAAAACTTTTATCATTTTAATAAAGTGAAAGCTGCCAGTAAAAGAAGGTAAACTCATTACTTTGGTTTTTAAAAAGTAAATACATGTATACTTTTAGGAAACAGATGTCACTCATATCTTTCCTTTAAAAACAGGAATGTTTAACCTATCAGCCTGTTGCATTTGAGACGTTAAAATGAAAAATGACATCTACGCCCATTAATATCGTCAATGTATAAACAGCACAGCGTGACACATTCTTGAGAGCTGAAGGCTACAAAATCTCTCTGAAACATAAATAACAAAGCACTCAGAAGCATATTTGATGTTGATATTCATCTCTGAGAAAAACACTGCTGCCTGGGCTTCTTATGAAAATAGATGCAGCCCAAATGGATCTCCTGTAATTGGTTTCAGATAGCGAGGTCAAAAGAAATATGATACAAGAAACTATTATATGGAACAGGCGAAACAAGAATGTTTATACAGGCACTCCCTATTTATACTGACAAGAGGTGTACACTTTGCAGATAACCTGAACCAAAAAACTTGCCAGAAGACAACCAGATTCTTTCCTTTTTCTAACTCCAAATCTCTATTTTATTTTTTCAAATGATTGCATACTATAATATTCCTGCTGAAATAAAATAGGTTTCTGAATATAAGTTTCCAAATGGCTGAATATGTCAAACGAGAGTCATCTCACTCATAGCACTATGCAACCCAAATGCATCAGCATGCTAAGCTGGATTTAAGGCCAAAGACTACTCTGCACTGGTCGAATAACAAGTTAACCAAATGATTACATAGCTACATTTATTATAAAGAACACTTCAGGAGAACCTCTGCCCTTTCACATCCTGCTGCAGGCCCATTCTCCAGCTGGCTCCGAACAAGAAGCCCAGCATTATCCATAGTTGTATGAGATCCTCAAACAAGGGTGACAGAAAGCCTGCGCTGTTCAGTGCTCCCTACTAGTACTCAAAAGATACTGCTAAACCTTTGTCTCTCGCTGACTGTATTTTCCCAGAAAGTTCTCTAATGAATATCACAGCCAGTCAGTATGGCAGCTTATAATCTTTCCAAGTGGAGTAGCAACGCATTTAGCACTATTCAAAGAATCTTGAATTTAAGATGATCCAACTTCTTTCCAACTGCAGTCTCTCCAGGAGACTTGACAGGAAAAGCAAACTCTCATGCAGCCCGAGACAACCTCCTTTTCCTTAGTGAACACTCTTTTTCTCTAAGCTACACAAAGATAAAACCTGTTAGCTGAGGACAAATGTGCCACACTAGAGAGCCCACAAAGTCAAGGAAATCCTGTACATAACTAAAATCCAAGCAGCATAACCAGCCTGATTTCACCAAGGAGCAGCAGACTGAACAATTACTATAGCGTTTTCCTACAGAAGTAGAACCAAAGCACCAGATAGCTAAGGCTGTTGGCACCCATCCCAAAGAATATACTAAGAAATCTAGATGGTAACTAAGAAGGACCTCACTCAATTAACCCAACATCAAAGTATGCAAATATCCAAACAAAAAAGATGTGTCTGTCTTCCACATCTAGTTTAGCAGCTGCAGAGAGCCTGCATGTGCCATGTGTGCAACTACAGCAGCTAAACTGCAGTGTCCTGCAGCCTTCCCTAGTTAGTAGTAGAACACTAACCTGCAAGAGACCAAAATGTTTGAAAATAAATTATGCTCAAGAAGAAGAGGCAACAGCCTTGAACATTTTATTACCATCCCAAGTACTCCTACCACCAGGGTGGATGTACTTACGTTCCTCATATGCCTCATCTTGGGGATGTAAGAATGCCACTGAATCTGGCCCTCACTTCCATGGCCAAAAGTACTTCATTGGGTGATTGGTTTGTATGGGGTTTTTTTGTTGGGTTTTGGGTTTGTTTTGTTTTGTTTTCTTAGGATGATACTGCCAGCTTCAGCATACCGAGGCTCTGATTTTGATGCAGTTTTGTGGTCTTCCCTGCAATACAAACAACTAGGAGAAGAGAGCCTCAGTGTACCTGAGCTTCTGTCCTGCCCTGATGTTATCCAGGAGTAATTTGCAACTGAAGAGAAAAAGTAACAGTAATAAACTGATGAATGCAACATGAAGTCTCATAATGCTGTTTAATAAAAAGAAATTAATCACATAATTGTCATAAACCTATTTTCAAACAGCAATCTATCAGAGAGAAATTATGCATCTGTAGTTATTGACCTTTCATTTTACCATGACTGATTTGTAATTAGACTAGTTTTGTGAAAAATAATAGTTAATTACCAGATTTTTTCACTCTAATTGTTTTGGCAATTTTTTTTGTTTAGTGTCTTACTTGTTCCCCATGTGAAGGCTGCTAAATAAATACAGGGCACTAATAAGTTAGCAGCTAACATATTTCATTTTATAAGGCAAATTTAGCTTCTCTCTATATAACACAATTTAATGGATACTAAACACTGTTTCAAAAAACAACTATTTAATTTTCCCTGTCTGTTGTTTGGCTGACCAAGAACTAGAAACAAAACACCCATACAAGTGGCTTGCTTCTCTTCCTGGTGGCATTAGCAGGGCTCTTCCCTGTAGACATCTATCTGCATTGGTCATTAGGGATACACACCAGACCATGCGTAACGTGGCCCACGACAGCTAACCTAAATGCTGTCTCCAAGGCTTGGAACACAAGAAGAATGCAAATGTCAAGGGTTAGGAGATATGAGGGGCCACAGCACCAAAGTTGTGCTCCAGCCTGACAATCTCCTTTCTTCCATTCCACATGCCTGAACTTAACTTTCCTTCAGTAAACACAGGAGCAGGCAATCTATTCTACTCCATTCCCACTACTTATATTATGCGGTGATTAACCAAATTGATTAAATGAAAACAAAAACAGTGCACACATCAAATACCAGTGCCACAAGCTCACAAACATCCTGCCACTGCTATTTTCCTCCATGTGGCGGTTGTTTTTTAGAAAACTGGGACATATAACAGCTAAACTAAGAGCTGATCTCCTACTTGAACAGAATGTGGCAATGGCAACATGTACCAGTTTTCCACATGAAAACTGGTATGACCTATTTAATGTGAAAATCAGCTAGCAGATATGTAAAAGCTATTTAAGTGTGCAGGGAAAAGAAGAACAGCTATCCTTTGTATGACTCCAGAAATAAAAAGGATCCTTAAAATGATTATAAGTTTATATACTATTATGTACAAATGTGTATGTATCCTTGAGTTTAAAGGAGCTGGCTAAAAAAAGACATTCTTTCAAGTCTGTCCATTTTAGACATTCATTTATTGGCTGTGAAGCCTACTTGCAATTAAAGCAGTCTGAAACAAAGTAGTGTTGGCTTAGGTGGAATAATAGATGGTTTGATAATTTATAAATAGGAAAGGAACTGATGCAAATGAAAGCAAGAGTGGTCCCATTTGTACTAAAATCAAAATGCAGAGCAAATGTGGGAGGAGAAAGAAGCCTAATACCAAGGGAAGCATTATAATGTTAGGCTGTTAGAAGGCAGCAGTTTTAACTAGTAGAAATCTGAAAAGGAAATTTAGACATGAATGACAATGAAATCTGCATGAAGATTATTAAGAAAATGATTAAGAAAACCATAATAAAGATATAAACTAAAAAAAAAAAAAGGTGAAACAGATATAGAACAAAAGAAAATACACACTCTAACATTTCATTCTTGCCAACAGCAAGACTCTCAGAGCAGGATCTAAAAATTGAGAGGACAGATGTGAGGACTGATTAGTTTTGTTAAGTAACATGGAGAGGTGCAATAACATGTGAAGAACAAATGCCAAAAGAATATTTACCCTGGAATACCCTTAGCCATTTAGAAGGCAGAAATAAATATCTCTATCTTTACAACTTATTTTCAATTCAGTAACATGTGACTGACAAGGGAGTGCTGACCCAAAGCATCATTGTCATAGAATCACAGAATAATAGGGGTTGGAAGGGACCTCTGAAGGTCATCAAGTCCAACCCCCCTGCTGCAGCAGGAACACCTAGGGCAGATCACACGGGAACGCGTCCAGACAGGTCTTGAAAGTTTCCAGAGAAGGAGACTCCACAGCCTCTCTGGGCAGCCTGTTCCAGTGCTTTGTCACTCTCATAGTAAAGAAGTTTTTACTCATGTTGAGGTGGAACTTCCTGTGTTTTAACTTGGTGCCGTTTCCCCTCGTCCTATCGCAGGGCACCACTGAAAAGAGACTGACCATTCTTGACATCCACCCTTCAGATATCTGTAAACATTAATAAGGTCCCCTCTTAGACATCTTATCTCAAGACTATACAGCCCCAGGTCTCTTAGCCTTTCCTCGTATGACAGATATTCCAGTCCCTTCATCATCCTTGTAGCTCTCCGTTGGACTCTTTCCAGTATATCGCTATCCCTCTTGAACTGGGGAGCCCAGAACTGGACACAATACTCCAGATGTGGTCTTACCAGGGCAGAGTAGAGGGGGAGGAGAACCTCCCTTGACCTGCTGGCCACACTGTTCTTAATACATCCCAAGATACTATTGGCTCTCTTGGCCACAAGGGCACATTGCTGCCCCATGGATAACTTCCGGTCCACCAGGACCCCAAGTGCAGGACTCTACACTTAATTCTTGTTGAACCTCATTAGGTTCCTCTTTGCCCAGCTCTCCAGTCTGTCTAGATCTCGCTGAATGGCTGCACAGCCTTCAGGTGTATCAGCCAATCCTCCCAGCTTCGTATCATCAGCAAACTTGCTGAGGTTACACTCTGTTCCCTCATCCAGGTCATTGCTGAAGATGTTGAATAAGACTGGGCCCAGTACTGACCCCTGGGAAACACCACTACTCACAGGTCTTCAACTGGACTCTGCAAGATTCCTCATCTGTCAAAAGAGTATGGATCTACATGGTACCAGAGCAATTACAAATACAGCTACACTAATTATACAAATCAAACTCTCTCAGCCAATAAAAATGTCAGGGATTACATATTTATAGAAGAGTTCCTGATTGAAAGGTCTCAATTTATTTGAACACTAACTGACTTGATTTACAACACCCTTAGAAATCCATACCCAGAGACATGAGTGAGATTTCAACTACGAAAGGGAATATTATCAAGATGGTCATATCAGGCTTTTACTGTATGGGAGGAAGGCACATCAGCCACTACTGAAATATCCAACTGATAATCAGTGGAGAAGTACAAAGCTAATGTCCGAGTTTCACATTATATATTATACAATTAAAGCTTCCTTTAAAATACTTTTAATACATCTAATTATTGAATTTCTGTTTCTATGGGGACAAAATTTAAGGAAATCTCAAATTTAAATTAAACAAATATGATGAAAAACATATGTTAAGGACTTAAGTCAATACTTTCATGTTAGTATAATAAAAGGAAACTGGGACGTATAAATAGAAGAGTCAAATACAAAACTGTTTTATTTTCCACTTCATTCAACTTTCTAAATTAACAGCTAGAGAACTGTACCCAGCTTGGGGCACAGTGTTTCAAAGAGGTGGACCAGCGACCAGTGACTAGAGAAGAGCACTACAAATTATCATGATGAGAAAATCCAACCTATGGGATAACAGAAGTCTGAGCATAAAAACAGAAAACAAAAAAAGCCCCTAAAGCAATAGCAGTCTTCAGCAAGCTTTTGCACAGAAAGAATTAATTGTACTCCATGGGTAGGACAAGCAAGAATAGCTTTAAACTGAATCCAGACATATTTAATTAAATTTAAAAAGAAACTTTCTAATGATAAGGATAGTGGAGGAGTACAATAAATTGTGTAGAGACTGCAAAATCTTTGTCACTGGACTTCTTTAAGAAGCATCTTCAGGAACAGTTAAAGAGCAGTGACTCTGCCCTGGGACACAGACCATCTTTACAAGTGTTTTCCAGCCCTGTTTTATTTGGATGTGTGGTTCCTGTGAAAGCAAGCCAAGTTCAGATTACTGTGATGCCTAACACCTTGCTACATTTCAAATAACACCATGTTCTCATAAACTGAGTATCATGAAGCTTCAGCATGATTTGTTTCTATGGTGAGTTAACAGAAGTGGATCAGTAAGAGCTGTGCATACAGACTTGCTCTTTGGAATTTTCTGACCTTACATGACCACGTTTGTGTTTATGAGAGCATCCTAGAAATTTTGGACTGAAGAGAGAAATAGTTTATACAGAACAGGAAAGTTACGTGCTCCGTGCCCTAATTGCAGTTAGAGCCATCTGGGCTGGGTTCTTGTGTCCTCACCACCAAGTATGGGCACAGCAGTAGCAGTAAACAAGATTTTCCTGATATTACAGTTCTTAGTATAAACAATAAAAGCATGGCTGAAATGGAGAGCTGGGGAGGGGAGAGAAAAACAAGGCAAGAATGAGGGTCTGAAGCACAGCTTGATCAACTTACATGCTAGTTCTTTCAAAAAAAAAAAAAAAGCAAATTGACTAATTATTATAATTTATTTTGTTTAATCTAAAGCTACAATAACAGAACTTACAACGTATCTTTGATAACCTGCTTTCATTCTTTAATGAAATAATCAAAACTCGCTATATAGTCTAAGCCACTTTAAAAAATCAGTCCTTATTGCTAAAGCTAAATCAGCTCAACTGAAATCCTACCGAGTCCATTTTTTTTCTCTTATGAATCATTTTGTAATGCTTTTTAAAATTTCAGTCATCATAAGGAGCTTCAGGTACATTCAATACAAGAATAATTAGGGAAAGAAATAATAAACATAAACATAAATAGGCAATACAACAATAGCCATTTAATTTTTATTTTTTCAAGGTTTTTGATAATCTTCTTTTGGAGACAGAAGTGCAGTCCTGTGTGGAGTTTAAAAAAAAAAAACAACAGTAAAAGACCTGATATGAGATCAAGAAGTAAATTACGCAAATAAACAGCCCATTTTCTAGACACTAGACTTACTAATGGCAGCATTTGGCAATAGCTATGAGTGCCCCCTAACAGAAGGTCTGATCTAACCTCCTTGGAGTAATTGTGAAGCACTAAAATCTGCTACTAAGAGGCTCTCTCTATCTGCTACTGTGAGGCTCCTGAGGTATCATGATCACAAATTAATTTATATCTATCTATCTGCGCAAAGTAATACACAGATTCACAAAATACCTTTTTTCTTGAAGGAAATGCTCATATTCTGTGGAAAACCCAACAGAAGTTGCACTGGTTAGCTCTGCATGTCTCTGAAAAAGCTATCTGCACTTGTGGTCTGCTCTGGCCTGCCTAAAGTAATACAACTGCAGCTTTCCTTTCAGTCTGCTAATCTACCTTTTAACTCTTTTGGTGCATTTTGTGATGATCTAGCAGGAGTGATCCAACATGCAGACCTCTGTCTCTGAAGAATCCCAGTCTTCAGGTTCTTGCTTTAGCTGGCAAATGAGTTGTATATTTCGAAGGGTAGTCTTAATAGGCTGTATAGACTGAGCTGCTGAGAAAGAACTCTCCACTTTGGGGACTTTGAAGAGTGAAGATTGTAACAAGAGTGAAATGACAAAAAGCTTTAATTTTAAGCTAAAATGCAAGTGAAGACAGACAGGCAAATGTCCTCAGGCTCCTCATCCTAGTTTCAGCCCTTGTGAGGAGATCTGGTAGGGAGCATACTCTTTATGATTAGAAACTTGCAGGGATGAAAAAGAGAAGTCCTGAAGCTACTAAAAATGTTTTGCAGAAAAGGAATAGAGAGGCATTTTGCAATTCCCAGGGTGTTTAGGTGCTGGGGAAATGCCTGCAGTTGGACAAAGTATTCCCAAGTAATATACATGAGCAATGCAACAGGTTAGGCATTTGAATTAAAAGATAGATGTTCCAATCACACTTCATCAAGCTTGCCCTCGGAAAAAATTATCCTTATTATATTGCCTTGGCATCTAGAGTAATCTTCCTAAACAGCAAGCTAATCAAGCAGTTATAATAATAAATATGCTCAGGGGCATTATCATCTTCAGATGCATTTGTAAAAGAAGACACACCCAGTTATGCTGGTGCCAAACATATGTGATACTTCAGATCAGTTAAAGTCTCCTCTGGCATCAGATTGTAAAAGTTTCCTCTGAATCATGTAGTGTATCTTGCATAATCACAATCACTAGCATGTACATGTGAAAAAAAAACTGGCAACCTAGGCACATGATCAAAATACACTGGAAATTAAATTTAGATATACTCCTTTTATCCTGGTAACCCCTACTTTACACAAGCCACCTGAATTTCAGCTTTTTTTTAATCAGTCTTCTATCATGTCTTGCAATCAACTTTAGATGCTCAAAACTCAGTTATTGGTCTTCTCTCCTAAAGACACTACTCTTTACGTATCACACATAGTTCAGGTTTCATGTCCTTAAAGTATTTTCCAGGTTTTCCTTTCTATAATATGTCCTTTTTTCTTGTAATATTTTAAACCTTATCAAGCACTTAACAATTCTTCTACCTTTCTCTTTGTGACTTCTCTCAAAAATTCTGGGTTTCTTCCAGATATTTCTTCACATGAGGCATCAAGAAATCACTAATGCTCTTCCTTCAATTACCTTCACCCTTTACCATGCTCCAAGGCATCTATAAAAAGGAAGCAGATGAGGGGTTTATTTCCCTCATAGCACACTTTGTACCTATTCATTAAAAAGAAATATGTATGCCCACTCTTGCACACATATATAAGGCACATATGAAAACATATAATTTAGCTGCTTTGCTCTCCCCTGCTCTGCTTGGTGCAACCTGTACCCACACAGGGGAGCAGACCCCAGCACAGGAAGGGCTGGGTCTCCACCAACCCTCACTGCACTGCTCCTGTATATGGCAGGGAAAAAAGTAATAAAAGAGCCCAACCTCCCACTTAATCTAAAAATCATTCCTACATCAAAACCAGTATCTATCCACACAGTAAAATTCTCATGTAGTTTTTCTGTAGCATTTTTGCCGTTAATTTTGAAAATGGCAGACTAACAATCAAATTGGCATCTTGAATTATTTAAATAAATCCACAGTGGTACCATCAAGGTGTGAGACAGCATTGGATGGGTTAAAGAAACACTACACTTCTGCAGCCTTTTCACACACATGCCTTAATTAGAAATGTCACATTTTCTTTCCTGAAAACCATGAAACAAAAATTCTCTAAAAAACCTAGATACTCACACTCATCCTCCCAAACCTGAACCTCTTTTTTGAATCACTCCCAGGTACTTTTACAACATGACAGACTTTCCTCTGACCAACAACTAGCAGAATTTTCAAACTTGCTGCAGTCTTTCACCTTATAGAATTTCCTGATAATTATACTTACTTATGGATTGCCCGCTTTTTCAGTAAACACTGCATTTTGTCCTTCGGTTTCATTATTTCGTTAAATACTTTGTTAACAACAGTTCCTTGAGTCTAGTCCTCCATTGTTCCATGTAACTATAGGTTCAGAATGAAAAGGGAAGCAAGGCTTCTCAAGGACAGATAAAGGGCTTTCAAAATTTAGTATCTGTATAAGCTGCAGAGAAGAATCTTTTATGTTATACAAGTGTACTTCATCTAGGTATGATACTGGCAATGTTTTTAGTATACCAAACTACTCACAGTGCCATGTAATACAAGAATAATAAACTAAGTTCTATTTTAAGTTCCTCATCATTTTATATGCTACTTTCAACACACAGTGCTCATTTTACAAACATCAGTGGAAAAACATGGGAATACAAAAAACAGTAAACAGATATAACACATTTTAGTTTTGTGTTTTGTTTTTTAACCTTAGCTGTGATGATCTCATACTATTTTATTGTTGCTAATATTGCCTTTTATTTTAATTGACTAGGTTGTGCATTTTATCTGTGAACACTCATCCATCTTTTCTTTCTCGATCACCACTTCTTCATAGAATAACTTGCAAGTGTCACACAGAACATGGATCTATTCTTGACTGGTTATTTTGCTACTTTCCCAGTGTCACAATGTGTAGTAAATTTTACTGTAGCTGTTATTTAAAAAAATTTATTCCATCTAGTATAGATGGATTTTTTTATTTTGCAGGACAAAATATAGCCAATTCCAGCTCTGAAATTTGGGAAAACAATAAATGGAGAGACATCATAGAATTACAGCATTTTCAGTCAAAAGGCCTTGCCTTTTATGAGAAAGCTTTCTGGATGGTATCTATTAGTCATCTGCAATTCTCACAGTTCTTCTTGTGCCATAGGTCAGTCGACTGAAGAATAAAAGTGGAAGATAAACCATTTTATGTCAGGACTTTTGGATGGCTTTGAAATACTTTCTAGAGCACAGTTTATGGCATATGGCTCATGGTGCCACCTGAAGGCAGAACTGTGTCCAGCAGGTGAAACAATCTGATTTAGATGAATGGCAGAGGTTCTCACCCTCTTCTGCAATCCTCAGGTTCATCAACATCACTAAGATATGAATGCTACGAACACTTTCATGTTTATAGTTACAAAAAAATATAGGGACTGTATTACTGAAAAGGGTACGACAATATCATTGTACCAATTCTCTCAGGCTTCACCTACACTGATAAACTGGGGAGCATTTGAGAATGTGGTTTTCTGCACCAGCAAGCCAGAAGCACAGCTCTTGGCACATTTTTTGACCTGTGCTGACCTGCATTCTCCCGAGAAATGCCCAAGCACTGCCCTGCAGTCAGACTTTTCCAAGGACCAGTCTCACTAGAGAATTGGATGCAGTCATCCCGACTCTGGAGGCTAAAATGCTTATCAGCTCAGGTGTGTCTCATCCTGTGTCAGCTGCCCAGTTTAGCATCCAGGAACCCAACTGTATGTTCAATTTACTAGTGCAGATCATGCCTATGTGCTCCAAACAGTTGAGCCATATGATGTTTTAGAGCCTCTCTCAGGAGAAGCAGCAGGATCTGATTTTAGGATGGCTTGGGAAAGTTTCAAAGACCCTTATTTCAGAGCTCAACAGATAGGAAAAACAAATTGCTGTCAGAAACAACAGCAACAAACACTCCTTTGTGGGGGATGGGGTAGAGGAAGATGCCTTTCATTCTGAACCGTTACAGCAAGAACCTCCAACAACATCCCATGGGGTGTCTGCTGACAAGTTTTAAGTACCAGTTTTATATGGACATCTTATGTATCTGGGGTGGGCTTTACCTCTGAAGGCAAAATTCGGAAAACAGCCACTGTTTTATGAAAACCTTTTTTTTGGTTTTTTTTTTTTTGTTTTTTTTATTTAACAAAGAAGCAGGGGGAAAAAAACAGATTTGACTGCAAAGCATCTGTTTCCAGAGTTCCCATCAATCAAATTCACAAAAATAGTACTTTATTATAGTTCCCGTAAATTTTAGGAAGGTTGGCGGTATTTTTCATCTCCATGTTTAGGCACTTAAGACCAAGAACTCAGAACTCAGAGTTATGTAATTTCACAAATTCTGCAGAGAAAGTAATTTTCAGCGCTCAGGTTAGTCCCTGGCTCTGAAAGTGCTCCAGCTCTCAGTGCTGGCACTGAACTCTCTCTGCTATGGATAAAGAAGGAAGCAGGCTATTCAGCTAAGTTGGCTCGGACTCTGGTAACCAGATGATGGGGAACATGGCAAAGGCTTTGGGGCCATGTGTGATTTACACAGAGAGAAGTGAACAGAGTAAAAAGCCTCGACTTCAAGCACTAATGATTCTTTTTTTAATCATTATTATATTTATGTTTTTATTTTAAGGATACTGTGAAAATGAGAAGGCCTAGGAATTTATTTTAAAATAATTTAATCCCTGATATTTTTCTTTATGTTTTTCTGCATCAAAATTTGGTAAGATTCTGGCTGGAGGCTCTGTGTCTTTATGAAGAACAGCTGAATTACTTCTTCATTAGTAAAAAGAGAGAAAAAAGGTGAATTACCGAAAGGCTACATGGAATAACACTGTAAATTAAAGACAATTAAAAAAAAAAAATTACAAGTGCAAAGAGAATCACAATTTAGTAGCACCAAAATAAAAACAATGGAAATAATGTTGAAGAGAGACTGAATTTCTTCCTGGCTAGAGGCATTAATAAAGACTCCTGTAGTACTCAGAGTACAACAATTAGGCCAGCACAGTATCATTGAAACAACATATTCTAGTGACTAGAGATGATTATGCGACTCAGAAAAATAAATTAATTTTACTTAAACTGACTTCTTTAATCTTCAAGGCAAGTGTTTCTTGGATTAGTCTGACGCTAAAGTTAAAGTAGTATAGATACTCTATTAGAACAAGCATTGGCAGACTCTGTAAGCACAAAGCGAGCACTTCCACTGACCTGATAGGCACCATTCCTTGAAATCTGAACACATGGAACATACTCAGGCTTTTAAATTATCTTGCAAGACAAGACATATCATGAGCACCATTTAAATTTATTTACATTGTGGATTAATAGTACTCAAAAGCAGACCTTTTGCAACAAAGCAAAAGTTAAAAAAAACCCCAAAGCTAAGAGCAACGGCTGCATGAATTTTCACCTCTACCAATCAATATAATTGTCGAAGAAGCAATTTCTGAAATTTTGCTAAGTGCAAGTGGTACCAACCTGAGCTTTCACTTTCCAAAAGGTAAGGTTTTTTCAGACAAAGTTTTCATAACATTTCTGGATTTTTGCAAATCAGAAGCCTTTGTTGCAACTCTTTACTGGTAAGTAATGTCTCTTCTAGAACTTTTTAATGTTTTGTAAACATATCTGTCGCGGACCAAGATAGGTAAAGCCACGACCCACATCCCCACCTCGGGGGATCGAGGGCTGAGGACCACTCTTGCCCCGTGTGAGGAGAATTCTCCTGAATTTCTCAATGAAAGTAAGGTTTTGGGAATAGAGGGAACGTAGCATTTAACATGGTGGCCTTCAATGCATCCTTAAAATCAAGTAATTACTAGGGGCAAAGATAGGAAGAGATCTGGTCCTGTACCCAGACCTGCATTTCTTAAATTGTTTTCCATATAGAAAGGAATATAAACCTCTGACAAGACATGAATCTGTGTTAGATTAAATGGTTATACTGTTAAATTTTACCATATGTTGATTGTCCAAAACATTATAAATATAATTGAGTATAAAATATTTTTATACAGAGAGGTGTTCAACCAGTACAAATTAGGTGCAATTAAATCCTGCCCTTCCTGATTACTGTACGTGTTCAGCTTTCAGTCTCTCATGTCTACTCACACTGTCGCTCATTTCAAGGAATGTCCAAGCATCTACAGATTTCAAACATATTTAAATCACTTCAGTCTAGTAACGAAGAAATGCAAGGTGACAGTGAAATCCAAGGCACAGACATGCTCTGCCAAAGTCGCAAGAATAAGGTGTGCAGAGATGGTTAACCTGAACAGGGCACCTTCCACCAGTGTTTAAAATTTCTGTAGGATCCATCCATTGGTTATTATTGTTTAGTATTATTACAAGATGCCAGATGGATGGTTTTGGAGATTAAAATGCCCTTTTTCTTTGCTCAGGGGAAGTTCAGCATAGTCAGATGCAGAAGCAACTAAACGAATACAGCTTGTTAGTACCTCTTTCAAGGGGTAGCAAAGTAATTCTATTTCCATGCTCATTCACTCTTCATTTCTTGTACTGATTATGCCAATGAGAGCGATTCTTTCAGCAATGTGGGCCTCTGCTTCCTAGAAATTTTACCTGTTTATATGCTTGCAGGTACTGACAGTTGTAGAACAAATTTGATATAGATCATTTAACTCTTCCTAACAACAAGCGAGGAGATAAGCTACAGACTGAGTGTTAAACACTCTGCCTAGTCAATTATATTTTTCCTGCTTCAGTGTGTTCCTTTCCTATGGGATGCCCACTGTATAAACCTAACTATATATATATAAACTCGTATAAAAAAAGTATTTTAAAGATTTCCATTAAGTTGGAAGAAATTTTTGGATTGTCTTTACTGCAGATACATACAACTGTCGCAAATGTGGGGACCAAAGAGAGAACTGTATCTAAATTAGATGCACAACTAAATATCTGCTAACACAAAATCTAAGTTCTTTGCCTCTAAAACTCATTAGCTTACAATTATTTCTTTTCCAGTATAAAGACTGTCTAATTCATACCTTCTGCTTGGTTCCCTGGTGAACACATGATTTGTTTTGAAATGAAAAAATGAAATTCAAGTTCTTTGTTCTCAAAGTCCTAGTCAACTTGACCGCTAAGAACCTCATCTTCTTTTTTGTCTTCTGATGTGTCAGTTTTCCTTTTCTGCCAATGGTCTTCTTCTTTCCTGGGTTTCCTTATTTTGACCTACATGGCAGGCTCATCGTCACTCATGTTTTTGCTTCACTCAAGAACTTAAAATCTTCCCTCAAAACTTGCTTTTTTCCATTAGCTTCCTAATATAGACCTGAATCTTTCCTATTTCCAAATGCTGTCCTTAGATTTTAAGACTCTTGCTTAAGATTAAATAAATAAAAAAATTAACAAACAAAAAAGGTCCAGAACAAAATGCTACTAACAAGGTATGTATGTATAATAGACTGATTTAATGATATTTCACTTCTTATTCCTATTCTTTACTGTCCTTTTCTCCTGTATTTTAATCCCTGTTCCATCTAATTCATATGCTGCGTTGGTATGTTTAAAATAGTCCTACTTTCAACCTGAAGGGGTTGAAAGATGTTTCTAGTTTATAGTGTAACAGTATTATTTTGCTTACAGTAGTAACTGTTCAGAATATCTATGAAGTTCCAAATGCAGTAACAGCAGAAGTAAATCCTTTTTAATACAGAGCTGATTTTAAAATATACTGTGTTATTTTACATGTAATAATAGGTGCAGCTAAAGCTACTCTATCCCGTGAACAGAATATACGAGTAACAAAGGTTTTTCACATGCCACATCCACACCAGAGTACTGACCTGCATACAAAAACATTTAACATATTAAGGTAAATGAGGCCATTGGGAGGGAGAGTTGCCAGGAAAAGAAAAGACTAGAACTCTGCATTAACACTTGGGCAAAGTCTATCAAGAAAAATGCACTTTCTCCTTCGGAGCTGGGCATTGCCTTGCAGGCATAAGGGAAACTGGAAGTGGACGGCAGGGCCATGTTCAGAGCCCCACTCCACAGTGGCAACCAGACATGCACACAACTGACTTCATTCATCAGAAACATGCCATGTGAAATGTAACGGTTAAATAAAGAACAGCAAAGAGAATAAAGGAAGCTGTGCTCTGAACAACAGCAGAGAATGCAGAAAAAAGCAATGAGATAAAAAAAGACAAACACCTGCTTATTAGTCTTTCATTTGCTGAAATACTTTTTACTATATTAAAAACCAAGATAGCTACACACTGTGTAGCACTGACTTGGTGCTTCAGCTGGCACATCTCAAAAGACCCCAGTACTGAGAGGAAAGGTGTTCAGTCTTAATTTGTTTCTGTGGGGGGTTTTTTGGGTTTGTTTGCAGGGGTTTTTTTGTTGGTGGGTTGTTTTTTTAAATGGTAACAAATCGTATACTTTTTAATTTGCTTGAAAATTCTTTAGAAGAATCCTAAATTGGACAACAGAAAAATCTGTTCACTTCTGAAAATCCTGGCCATCATCTTCAAGACTGGATGCAGTTTGCCCTCTGTGCTTTGAGACTGAGAATTCAAAAATGCAGACCAACAACAGCCAAGCTGCCCCTTTTTATCTGGAGGCTTTGGGTATCCCCCAAGACTTTTATATAAATGCAGTGCACTCTGGTTTACATTAGAAAAGGAAACATTTATCTTATCACATTGATATCGGCTCAGTACAATATTACATTCTGGAATAAGAAAATATTGCAACTTTTCTTGAAAAGGTCAAGAGGTACTGTTTATCTTCAGGGCATAATGAATTATATCGTATTGCCTCCCTAAGAACTCCTAAAGAACAGAATATGTTTTGACGCATAATGCACAACTCAGTGCTCTGAGACAGTAGGTGGAATAATAAACAAAACTGTAGTGCAATATTTTCAGCTTCAAAATCCTGAATAAATACAAATCTACGCAAGAAACCTGGTTAGTAGCTAGTGCTTTTGCTATTAAAAAAATAAAATATGTGGGACAGTTCTAATAAGGGATGACCTACAAATCTCTTCAAGCTCTTAACTGCATTCTAAATTAAAGTTTACTTATTTACATTATTATGTGTTACATTTTACAGCTGCTCAGCAAGGTAATGTAACAGCTAGAAGTTTCTGGCTTCCAGTTTTATCATGAGAACAAATCTTTTTGTTTTGGAAAATCACATTCCCTGTTATGTCTGAATGCTTAGTTTAGGCTGCAAGGATCACACTTTCAATGCACTCTTACTGAATGCTAAATACAGCCCACTGTTCTGAAATGTTTCAAGCATTACAAGGATTGACCAGAAGAGAAAAAAAAAAATTATGATAACTTAATCAGTAGAGACTCACATCTCATACTTCCTTCATCAAGCCAGTAACTTAGAAGTGCAAATTTTAGTGGGAAATCTATGACAATACTTACCAGGCAAAAACGAAACACATGCAAATTTTTAAGTCTTTTTCTTCAACAGAAGTTCGTCTATATCCCAGAAATTGTCAATGAGGAAAATCTAGTAAGAAGTAATACGTTACTTAGTGCTATATATTCATTTTTGAAATGAGTGAGAAATTGAACTAATGAATGAACAAGGGTCTGTGGAAAAAAATGAGAGTTAAAACTAGAGACTAGTGGCAACTCAATGCACTTGAAAAATATCTCGTGCTATCCAAAATTCTGCCTGCAATCCTATTTTGCCTGGTGTATTATGAAATCAGCAGCATGCAGATGGAGACTGGAGCAGTAATCTGAAAGGGAGACATGGATCTCAGCATGCCCCTTTTTTGCTCAGAGCCAGGATGCTTACTTACTACCTTCTAACCAAGATGGCTGCAAGGACCTATTTCTTACTCTGTTCAGTTCAAATTCAAAACTGTGATCACAATGCTCACAGTTTTAAGTTTACCTCTTAATACAGGAAAGGAGAAGTACTCACAGAGCTGGAATTTGTCTCAGATGGCAGCTGAGAGTTTACCACCAGCTCTTGTTACTCTTGTAACCCGCTTATTTTAAGAATTCATCATAAGAAATAAATACATTTTGATCAGATTTTGACACAATGACCATGGCTGCCTCTGTCCAAAATGGCAGTGAACAAAACCTCATAGAACACTGTTTCTCCTCTAGTTTTGTTTCCAAAATACTTTTATTTTCTTAAAATTTGTCACACCCAAAGCAAAAGCCGAGATGGAAAAATTAAAGAGTTATAGGAAAGTTAGATATTTATGTAACTCACTATCAGATCAATGATAAATATTTATAGCAGTTGGCTCCTATGTCTGTCATCTGAGTAGTGAAGCAGAGGTATTTTCAAAAAAATAGTCCTGTTTTTACAGGGAGTGCTTAGTATGCATAAAATATTTAAAATTCCTAAAAATTACCTTTGGTGTCTAACATTTTTAGCCAAGTTTCATCCTTTGTACCTTACTATTTACGAAAAAATGCATGTAAGTGGATAGCTTTGCTTTTCATACCATTTAAGAACGAATAAATAAAATAATTAATAAAGAAATTAAAACCCCCAAACCTTCCATTTAGAACTAAATAAACTTTTTTATTTTGATTTTCTACATTTTATCTGACTTTTCTGCATCTTCTTTAACTTTTACCAGGCCCTACCCATATTTTTTTTGTTGCTTTTTTGTTCTTTCAAGGTAGATCCAGTTTGCATTCACAAATTTCTCATTAGATTTTAAAAACTACAGAACTTTAAGAACTAAAATCCATAAATGAACTTTAAATACAGAGTTAAAAGTTCTTTCTTCATACTGCTTTTGGATATACCAATGCTGGATAACAGTGTTGATAAATTATAATAATTCAGACCTGCTAGAAGGACTTCCTATATCTGCATTAAGTCAGGTCACCATTCTCTGAGGAGGAACTGAGGATATTCCTGGACTCATTGGGCATCTTAGATTTAACACTTGGCCTCTCAGAGCAGTTTTCATCTTTTAAAACTGGTATTCCATTTTAAGGAACATTTCTGAAGGGCTTGGCTAGCTCCAGGCACTTAACCCTGGTTGTGCACTTGCAGTGTACCAAAGGCTGTAGCTGCCAGCTTAGGAAGTCACCGACAGCACTGATGGAGGGACATGATAGCCTGCCACAGCACAGCAAGTCCCAGACTGGAACTGTATCTTTGATGCAGCCTGCACGTTTTGAACAAACATGAAGAAAGAAGGTACTGAGGATCTGTGGAAATTTTGGAGGCCAGCTTAGGAAGCAGGAGAGGGACTGAGAACAATGAAGCTACAAACAAAGTGGATTTTATTATCATTACTCAAGTATTTCCAACCTGTATTAGTGGGAGATGCACCAATTAGTGGTCATCCTTGGGAAATGCAAAGTAAAAAAACCGCAGTTTCTGCCTTGAGGAATCTTTCACATCTCATTCACATCACAGGGACTGTTGGAATTTACAGTTAGCCCTTACAGCACTTGTCTGCTCATTGCCCTATGTGTAAAAAATATTCAGTATTTTGTGCCACTCTTCTCATACATTGCTAGAGAAAGCTCTTCTTCAAACTGAAGTTTCTCTGTTAAGCCTCAGGTGGATATAAAAGGGCCTGTGAGGACAGGAGGGAAAGGAAAAGCCCTTAGGACACTTACTGCACCTAGTCATAAAAAGGAAGAAACAAAAGATATATGCTCATCACATTATACAGAAACAATTAGGGGATATCAAACCTTGCTATCAGAATGTTATTATTAGGGAAATCACTAAAGAAGGGGAAAAACTCCAATCAGAAATTACAGAACATAGTGCTAGACATTGGATAAATACAGTGCACAGACAGACTTTGCAATAGTTTGAAAAATATGTTCAAGGGACCAATGAAGTGAAGTATAATTAAGTTTTACAGTGTAAAGTTTCTCATGTATCTATTGTGACTCAATGACACAAGAACAAAAAGTTAAAGAATATTTTTAATATCGGTTCACATAAATGCTATGAAGACAGATTTTTGGCTTCTC
>CM036586.1:28539447-28569447 GCA_020745705.1 Hemiprocne comata
GTAGTGAGTCGCCGTATGCATTTATGGAAGTGAAAGGATAAAAGGATTGATAAATGTGTCAGAGGAATGGTCCCTTTAACTAATTCAAGGCAAGGCAAGCACAATTAAATGACTCTTACCAAACAAGGAAATGTAAAGAACATTGCATTATCTATGTAATAACCCTCATCTCTGACGGAATGTGGTTTATTTTTCACTATGGCTGAATTATTTATTCTATTCTGAAATAAGTCTTTCCATTGGAAAAAGAAACACAGTTGTCTCATTTTTATACACTCTTATTTTATTTACTAGAGGAAACTGAAGCTTTTGTTCACTCTTAAATCTAACTATAATGAAGTTAAAGCAGAAGTACATAAATATGAAATTTTAAAGTTATTACTTATGTTTTATGTTCTGCAGAAGCTTCCTCATGCATTTTGGAGATGTAAGCCCAGTTCCATAGGCCTTTTGTGGCACATGCTAAAAATGAGAACAGTCTGCCTTAATGTGGTGAAAAGAAGGCTTCAAATTTTTTTGTCTTGCACAGAAATCACTGAATTCTAAAATTCTAAATTCTAATTCCAATTTAGGCTCTGCTATTTTTCGGATGTTATTTACTTAACACATATACATTTAATTTATATTTTGCAACTAAGACTCCAAACAATTAGGTTGTTTTTTGTATTGTCAAAATGCCTGAGTCATAGACTAGAAATCTTTTGTACTGGTACTGTGCAAATACTGAACAAACAGGCAATCTGCCCCTTGGAGGTTACCAGGCAAGGACAAGTGATATACATGAATAGGTGCAGAACAGCCAGAGGGGAAATTACAATGACGCAACGAAGTAACATTGTCAGCAGAACAGTCAGTGATCTTTGTATACCATCTCAACCGTTGTCTGTATCTAAATATGTCTTTGAAGGAGAAGAATGAAGCCATTACTGATATACTCAATCAACTCATTGGAACCAGGTTACTGTGAAAAATTAGAATGGGAAACTTTTACTGAGCAATATGAAGAAAAGAACTCAAAAAAGTTGATGGACAATTCAGTGCATAAACCAAGATAAGATTAGCTACGGTTTCTTTTAAGCAGTGTAACAAACAGGAAGCACATTGCTAAGGTACAAATAAAATAAGATTAATTCACTACTCATATTTGTTAAATTTCTCTATAAGAAATGAGGAACTTAATCTTTTAAATCCCTCTTTTACATTTAAATCCAACAATATATTTTGTATTAGTTATCTGACATTTAAAGTTTTACCATGTCTCCAATTACAACAGCTTTGTATTTTTCCCTGTGTCATCCAAACAAATTAGACAAGTCTTTTTGGTACATAGTTTTACCAGGTATCGCAACAGTTTGGTTCAATATGTGAATGCTTCCCTGCTTAATTTCACTGGATTAAACCAATCTAATCTAAATTGTTTAATCTAACTGAAAAGTATTTAATTAGAAGGCAGGAGGAAATTTCCGTTCTTCTCTTTTGTTTTGATAAGAAAAGTCATCATGTGGGTGACTCCTCAAAGGAACTCAGAAAGCTCATACACACGTATAGCCAAAGAATAAGAGACACTGTTACTAAGAGACAAAGGTGTGTTGCTCTTCCCCTTGGAAGCAGATGCGTAGGGTTTGGACATGCCCTCCCTTCTTTCTTGGCCAGTATAGCAAAAGCTCTTCAACTTTACTGACCTTAACACTGCATTTCCTCTCCTGTTTCAATGTCCTCTAGTTGATTAACACAGTCATATTTTTGGAGGTTACTGGTACTTCTTGCTATTATAAAACAACATTTTTTGTCCCTGAACCAGAGGCTACTTCTATTATGGAAACATGACTGTCTGAACACCGCAGATCAGTTCCCTAGCTATTGTGCTAACATACCAGCCTGCAGAACCTGACTTCAACAGACAATCTTCAGTCTCCTGCATTTCTGCATTTATACAGATGGTTAGTAGTACAATTGCCCTTCCACCTCTTAGCAGTTGTCGAAATTAACAAAGGAGGGAGTTATTAAATAATTACAGTAATGTGAAGATGTGTAAATTAGGGGCCCATTAGATTTGACACTGCACATGCATGGCATAAAGAAGAACAGGCAAGCACACACTAGGGAAGAGCAAAAAGCAAGGACAAAGTGTTCCCAGTTACTAAAAATGCAAGAGTTTCAGATCACTCATGGACTAGCCACTGCTGGGCTCACTGCAGGAACTATATGGACATGAACTTCTGGGATAGCAATGGATTTAGTGTATTTAATGTTTTTTATGGGGAACTCCTCTCAAGCCTAATGGGCAGCATTGGAGAAAACATGAAGGTGTCTTAACCAAAAAAATTTAGTAATCAGCAATGAAGACTGGCATCACTGGCAAAGCGGAAATTAAAGTTGTGATTTGGTAAGACCATCCAGGAGATGAGAATGTAAGAGAAAGGGAGAACAGAAGATTTTCAAGTACTGTAAGAAGTCCAAAATCACACACAGTTCTTTTTGTCTGATTATGGACAGAGTGAGTACATGAGAATGAAAAGAAAAGTTGCACAAGAAGTGACAGAATTACAGAAGAAACAGAATCTGAGATGAGAGATGAAGGGTTCTTTGAGTTTTTATGGTCTTTTTGAAGCCAGAAAAGCACTGTAGACAACAGGAACAGAAAAGACTACATATTGGATAGCCATGCAGTGTGAGACTAGTGGTTAGAAGGAGACAGAAGGAATAACGCAAGTAAGAGAGAAAAGGAGAAAACAGATTTAAGACAATAATTCTGATTTTCAGAGATTTTCAGCAGTTCCAATAAAGGTTCCAGATCAAGATCTTTCAGTTAAATCCCTCAGCAGGGATAAAGGATTCTCCTTACAGATAAGGAAAAAAAAGAGGTGAAATGAACTTAAAGATAGTTGACTTCAAGGAGATTTACTTCACTTGTTATTATTTTATATATCTGAGATAAAGTCTTTCTTTTTTAGGAGTGGTAGCAACTACCATCGTGGTAGAAACTACCACCGTGGTAGAAACTTTAGGGTGTACCTACTTTACCACTATTTTTACCAAACAAATGTTTGAAATCACATTGATTCTGTGTTCAGTAGTGAAGACTTGAAATGTTATTTTCCTCATTCAGAATCTAAAAATGACAGCATCACAAAACTTTATCATTAAAGTATTTACTTTTTTACTGCTTGGGGTCATAGCAGTCAGGTGTTCACTACTTGCTAAACGTAGTCCAAAACCAGCAAAACGGAGACATACTTTGGACTGGATGTCCCAGAGCAGAAAACTATACAATATTCAATAATGAAAATCCCATAGCTTTTATCAGACCTTCTAAACGACGTCTCACTTTTCATTAAACAAAGATAAAAAATGACCTACAGGTGACCTCGTTATTGGGCAGAATGGAACTTGGGGCATCCAGGATACAAGTCCCTCCTAGCTGTTCATGATCAGATGAAAACTGAGTTACTATTTGCATAAAATGTGGATGACAGCTTAAAAGTATAAAGTTGCGTAGAAGTACGCAGGAAACACTATTTATTTGAGAGCAATTCTGTTTATGCTATGGCTTCTCACTTTGTATTTCATACAATGACCTTTCATCTTTTCACCCTCTTCTAGGTGAACTCTCTCACCAGCCTAGGCAGATTATCACTGCTGTCAGGAAAGGTGTTAGCAAACAGTGTGCATACCCTACGTACATGCAGGTACAAACAAACGAGCAAATCTTCTATTGCTCATTACCAAATGGGAACCATATCTACAATTGCAGTCTAAATACTGCCAGGATAGTATTCACAAAAAAACCCAACCAACCAACCAAATAACACCCCTTCTTTCCAAAGCAGAGAATGACTTCTATGCTGATTTTAAGATGTGTATGGAATTGTACAAACAGCAACTGTATTTTTTTCCATAACTGATGTTCTAAACTGAGACGTTCCAATGAAAAATAAATTTAAAGAAAATTAAAAAGCTGAAACAAACAGCCACACAGAACAGAGACTCCTAAAACATTTGGTCTAGACGCCTGTGTCTCAAATTTATCAGTGGTTACAGTAATGTAATACTACTGAAGTACACATGATTTTAGACCCCAAATGTTTTAAGTAGAGCTTTGAAAATACTAGCAAATAATACTCGAAGCTGCCAGGAAACTGGCATGATAAAAAAACCCAAACATAAAAATTTTCAGCCTGTAGGGCAAAATCTGTACAAAGAAGGAAGAGTAGTGTGGATCTGCTAGGATAAGTTTTGAAAGAGTTTGAGAATATAGGGACAGGTCCTCCAAATAACGTCCAGTTGGAAGAACAAGTAAGCCTCCTTGGAAGTGAACTGACTAGCTAGAAACAGGTAAGAGACAAAAGCCAAAGTTACGGAAGGAATATATCCGAAGGAAAATGGATGAGCAAAAGGTTTAAGGTTTAAATGTAATGCTTCACAAGGTATAGCTTGTCAAAGGAAAGAGAAATATAAAACTAGATCATAAACCACCCTCCAAAGACAGGAGGGTTAGAATACAAGGGTTTGGCCACCACAATGTATGTACAGGGAAAAGGCCTATTGGGAAAAAATGGTCAAAGAAATACAAAGTTATCAAAGAAACTTCTCCCTTTGAAGAAGCTAATAAACACATACAAAGACATGCAAAACAAACCAGAAAGCACCAAGACTGGAAAGAGCAAAGCTCCTGAAATAATTATCAAAATAATCACTGATCATTATCAGCAAAGATGAGTGTCACTGGTGCTACAAAGAAGGAAGAAATATGAAGAAAGATGTGAGTGCATGAGAGAAGGTGGACCTAAATTCTTATAAACAACTGAAGAGATGATTATGAAAACAACACTGGAGAGAGAGCGGAAGAGGGCTTTTCAGTCTAGACAGAAGACTGAGGGGGGATCTAATGAATGTCTATAAATACATGAGGGCTGGACATCAAGACGGCAGGGGCAACCTCCTTTCACTTGTGCCCAGTGATAGGACGAGGGGCAATGGATTCAAACTCGAGCACAGGAAGTTCCACCTCAACATGAGGAAGAACTTCTTTACTGTGAGGGTTACAGAGCACTGGAACAGAGTCCCCAGAAAGGTTGTGGAGTCTCCTTCTCTGGAGACTTTCAAGACCTGTCTGGATGCCTTTCTGAGTGATCTGCCCTAGTTTTTGGTCCTGCTCTGGCAGGGGGCTGGACTTGATGATCTTCAGAGGTCCCTTCCAACCCTACACATTCTGTGATTCTGTGATTCTGTGATTATAAGACCGGAAATGCATGGTTAGAGTGCCAACATAATTGTGTGCGTTGAGTATCAACAACAGCCCATCTCACAACCCCAAATCCTCAGCAAAAGGTACAGTATATAACAACCTGTCTAATGGTCGCATTCAGTTTTAACAGCAGATGAAATCTAAGGCATAGCTTCCATATCACTTTCTGTTCAAATCTATAACCAACACCTCTGAGAACTTGCACCCCATTAAAAGCACCAGCACCAAAATGTTCTGATAACCACCACAAGGAGAGAGAAGCAGCAGCAGAAGAGCTGTTGCAAGAGAGCAGGCCCCACGGGCATGTAACCCAGACTGCTGCTGGGCTAGAAGTGTTCTTGCTTTTCTCTGTTTCATGAATAAAATACAGGGTTTGTGAGTGAGTATGCATTATTGCTTCACATACTGACTGAAAATGAAGTGGTTTTGTTTCCAGAAAACATTAGTTACAAACTGGTAGGGCCACTGGCTATGCACACATATTACTGTTATTTTGAAATTTGTATTTTTAATTAAATATAAAAATCAGAGGTCGATGAATTATAACTTTCACCAGGAATTTCTGGCTGTCTTATGAATCACAGTTAACACTGGTTCAGTTATTTAAGCTTTAATGCTATCTGATGTCCAGAAGCTGCTTATCTAGTCCACTAATACATAAGCCATTAGTAGAGATTTCTCAGACAGTTTAAGAAAACAAATTCCAGCCTACAGAGCATTTGCTGAATTGGTTTCTCTGATAATTTATTAGACATTTGTGTTTTGTGACTGGTCATTTAAATCATATAATATTGCCTTCACTCCCTGGTTGAAAGATTGAGAGAGACTGAAACTTCTTAGCTTAAATAAAAAGCAACAAGGGAGAAACAGCAAGTACTGCTGAGTGGGCATTAGTATTTCTGTTGAAATAGAAAGTTAGCTACTCTGAAATAAAAACATAGCATTGCAATAATAATTTTATTTCATTAATCAGAAATGAGAAAAAATGACATAATGTTCAGGATACAAACAAACATTTTTGTTGTGAACTTCAGTAAAAAGACTTTCAGCTACAGAAACCAGCATTAATACATATACAGTATTATTTAATTAAGTTTTGTATACTTTTTAGTATTGATTTCAAGAAGAGTACCTACCTCACATAATTTACAGGCTTCAGGCTGAATGCCCGGTGAGCAAGGTATGCAATTTGCTCCCTGATTCTCTGAACTCAGTTTCTGAACCTGCCAGTCATCATTTAACCAACTAAAATGGGCAGCTGCGTTAGAGAAGTGATTTTTCACACAGAACCTAATGGCATCTGAACAAATATGAATAGTATCTGAAATACCACTTTAGCAGTTAGCAGGGCTTGAAAATGCCTCTGAAATGTATTTGCTTCTGGCTGGCTTGTGATGTTATATCCTGTAGACCCTGAGCAGAAGCAGGATACTATTGCCTTGCCTTGAAGTGACTTGTAAGGAAGGTGGTGACCCTTTAGTGGTTGGCAGAGGGCTACTCCCTGAAAAGAGGATTTTCCTGGTAAACTTGTGCAACCCGGCTTGCCAATGCATAGTTGAGATAGGGATGATATAGGGACAAAGCCAAACAAGCTCTCAATATGTTCCCTTCCCTTTCCTAGCACATGCAAGGACAGGTGTTCTGAGGAAGCAATTTCCTCCCTTGAGCTATAAGCCATGCACCTTGCTAACTTGCCTGGCCTTATGTAACACTATTTGAAAAACCCGCTGAAATTCCTGCATCCCCAGTAACAAGTAAACCTTGAAAAAGACACAGAAGTTACCAGAAATCTCCTTGAACAACGGGGTGTTTCAGAGATAAGAAACAGCTGGAATTCTCCCAAGTCAGGAAAAAAGCCAGGAACATGGGTGAGGGTTAACACTATGCACGTAATGGAAGTATTAACTATAGTTGTATGTATTTTTGAAGGTATACAACCTTTTAAAAACATTAATCTGCATCTTCCACTAGCAATGAGCCAACCTGGTTTTATGCCTATGAAACAAAGTACATCTTAATGTGGTATGTGCATTTCAAATGATGACATGCCTGAATTTAATGCAAAGCTAATAAAAAACATTAGGTCTATTAAAAGTGAAAACTAAACCTATTCTCTTTACTCAGCTTCAGACAGAAATTAATGAAGTCATCAGGGTGTTGGAGCAGTCAGCAAATACAAATGCTACCTTAAGAACTGGTTAGACTGCAAACTTCAAATAAAAAGGGGTGGAAATAGGAGCCACTCAATCACCAGCTAACTGGGGCTGTAGGTGTGAGATTTAGAAACACTATTAATAGGCGTCTGTTAGAGAACTGGGATATTTTTTTCATTGTTTCAATTTTCAGGGAAAAAAAAAATTCCTGCAAGCTTCAATGCTGTGCAGTTCTGCAATAAAACACACATAAACCATGATCAGAGGTGTTTTCTTAGTTTAAAAAATAGGTACAGTGTTTATCAGATACATAGTGTGTTTCCTGAAATCTGCAGAGAAGACTATTGTAATACTTTCAGAATATTAAAATAATATACTACCACTTTAAAATAAAAAAAATATATACATACACATATATAACCAACAGGGATAAGTGGTAGGAACAACCAGGAGGGACAACAGGGCACAACTTCTAACTCCCTTGACACTGAAGGACTCTCCATTGTTATCTCACTGTTGAAGTAATATCATTTTAAGCTATTTATGATCATAAAACAAACTTAGTGATCAATTTTAAATTGATTTGTTTAACATGGGCAACATACCCATTTGCCTGCTTAATAGATGAACAGAAATGCAAATTTACTAGAGGTACATGAGATTTGATTTCATTGTATCAGTTCAAAGTAAGAGAAGATATTGCAGCAATTTTGAAGGCAGGGATTTCTTGAACAATCTAAGATGGATGAAGGAATACTTCTCTCTTGAAAAGTTTTTTTCTTTCCATTTGCAAGTGCCCCTTCCATACTGATTGAAAGATGGAGGGAGGCATAACCAGGATAGAGGCATAAATTGTGTTTCCCATGCTTCAGAGAAGAAAGCAGATATTTTTTTCTATACAATTTGGAAAGTGTTGTAAGAGCAGATTACACCATTGGAGGAAATGGGAAACTGCTTTTCCAGTTTTCAATGCCAGTTTAGGCAAGAGGAGGTGTGTTTTTATTATCAGCCGCATCACAGAAAAGGCTTCCTCAAGCAGGAAAAAAGACTGAACTGTCGGAACTGGGCCACTCCTTAAAAGAGCAGAACTGGAAAAAAGTAAATGCAAAAGCAAACCTGCAAGGTGAGGTACAGAGATAGTGCTCCCAACATTACTGACAGCACAGCAATCATGGCCTTTTCTGTAGTCCCTCAACTGCTACATGAAAGGAAGAGAACGGGGCGAGGAGTTGATCTGACAGGAAGGAAACACGAGCTGAGTCATCCATATTGCCAAACACTTGTCCTCCAATTAAACTAATAAATATAATTATGTAGTTTTCTTCTGTATGCTAAGAGCAAGCTAACGGCAAACACAAGTTGGAAACATCATAAAAAGTTCTAATTACAAAATTCTTTAGCGTAGCAGTTGTTAGAAAAACATATCTGAATAGAGGGAGTCCTGCACAGTAATCTTGACTAACAATAAATAAAGATTTTAGGAAACAAACTGTCCTTTCATTGTACTGCTACAATACCTTGCACAATGGGGAGTAAGAACTTGGGTAAGTTTTTAAGGCCCAGTAATACAAATAGTTACAGTAGCACATCACATCGAAGCTTTTTCTTTTTCAAGTACTGCTGGCATCTACCTCTGAGAATGATTGCAACATCCCACTCTGTTCCATGTGAACTTTTAATTCCTTGTATCACAGAACATCCCTTCCTGCTTTTATTTTGGTTATTTTTTTTAAATGCATGTGGTCCTGAACATGTAAATCTGTCCATACATATTTAAGAAAGACATTGATCTTTCGTATCTCTTCCTAAGAAAGAAGTTGGAATCCGCTAGTATGCATCCTCCTATGTATAAAATTGGAAGCACATTCATTTTCACTAGTTAGTTTAAAGCAACAAATATATGTAGTTTTTAAACTATTCACTTTAATAAAGAATTGTTCTCTTTGAGGTGTTATCTAAATTCTTAGATATTCTAAACTTGCATCACAAAGAGGAGGATGATCAGCCTTTTCATCGATGCCTGCTAAAATATATTCTAACCTTGTCTATTAACAATCCTGTTGCAAAATTGTCATTAGAAGTGCTACAGGGGCATATACCTAGAGGAAGAGAGAGGTTGATGACAAGCAAGCAAAGCCTAGTCTTCTCTGTCCCAATCAGAATCAGGTACCTATCATACTGGTTTCTGTATTTTGCTGTGTTACAGTTTTTGTGGTGTTTTTTTTTTTTTTTAAACTTTCTTACTTTACTAATATTTAAACCAGAAAAGTTAGCTTTCCGTGTGTGAACTGCATGACAACTCCAAAGGAAATTTAAAAAAAAAGGGGGAAAAAAAATGAAAAGGTAAAATTCTGAGGTAATTCAGCAGGGCCATAACATGCTATTTCCTGTCGAAAAAGCTGCAGTCATAACACCCTGATGCTATGATGGCGGCCACAATGTTCACTGTATATCAGTTCAAAATTCACTATTAGCTTGTGCTTTCTTATCTTTACTCACATTTAAATCCCCTAATATCAGCAGAAGAGCTAACTTTACTGTAAAGCATATTTCAAAGTCAAGTAAAATCCCTAGTTGAAAGAACTGTAAGTGAAAAGTATGAAAGTTTTCTTAAATAAAATTGTTTAGTATTAGAGGAAATGATGTTATACCATAAAATTCTTAATAGCATCTCATATTTCTATTCTTTATATTGCCCAAAAAGTGTATTTGATTAAATGAGGCCAGGAAGTTTGCTTTCACATGCACTTTTATTCTTGTGTTTGACTAGATTTAATTAGAAAAATGTTAAAAACTGAGCATTCATTTTTCATAAAATATTCTATCTATTTAAAATCAGTACTTTATAACCTAAATTCTGTAATGGTTCTACTTATACCTGTTACAATGTTACCTAAAATTGCTTATAATTTTCACAATAATCAGCATTTTTAATTTAACATTTAAAATGTTTTTCAGTAATTTTAGTATATTAATGGGACTTCCTGTTATGCAAAATATATTCTAGTAGACACAAAAGACTATTTTCTGTGATGGGTACTGGTTAACAATGACAGCATTAATACTTAGCCAAGTGCCATTTCCAACTTGATTTCTTAAGCAAAAATAATGCCTGAAGATGAAGCCACTAAGTTGTTTTAACATTAAATCAGTTTTATTTCCAAAAAGTACAAATGGAGCTATGTTTTATTGTTACAACTCTGAGAGAAATATATTTTTAGGTCCCCTTATCCTTGCAATGATTGCTACCCCATCATACAGCAATTGTTTTAAAGATATATCAAGAAAAGTATGGGCAATTTCTGGCTAGCTATTTAAACTGCAGGCTTTACATCCAAGACATTACTGCTGATCGATTTAACTTTTGATTAGAATTCAAAAAACGTGTGGGAACAATATTTTAAAACCTCCACTTTTGAAATCCCATTGAACTAATGAGGCAGATCAAGGGACCACCACTGTACTCCTAATGCTTTCCGTTTCCTGATCCTCTTCAACAGGGTTTCAAAAGCATATTAAAAAAAAAAAAAAAAAAAAAAAAAAAAGAGTTCTGTATTTTTTGTTCACTCATAATCAAATAGGAAATCAATGAACAGTCGTGCCCTGAACTACTCTAATTTAGACAGATGGTCTGAAATAATGCTGTTTTCTTCACAAATGAAGCAAAAATCCCCCGAAAAGAAAGGATGCTGTTGATTCAAGAGGAGATGAACATCTACCCTGCTTGTTTTATTGTGATCTAAACATCCTGACCTACACTCGTCCCTGGTTTTTTTACTTCAGTGGGTGTTGTGGGTTAGAAAATGATGCAAGAGAAGGCTCTGAATTTCCACTTCTGCCATGCCACTGATACTAACTTTTGCACTGGGCTATCAGCAACCATCACAACTTATTATTGCTTGACCTTGCAAAGTGCTGAAGCTCCTTTGGATAACAACGGTGAAGACGAATATTGTTAAGAATATTCTAAAAAGAGCTATTCTTGTTAGTTTTCCAACAAGAGAGCCACACAAGATCAAGGTATGCATACAGCTACTTAAAATGGGTTATTAGCCAAGAAGTACAAGCGAAGATTTTGGGATTCACTTTGCCCTGTAGTTAGAAGGGACAAGAATGTATCCCAGAAGAATTTTGGACTACTTACCTGTTAGGCAACAGCTCATTAGCAGGGAAACATTTGGTGAATCACAATACTGGATGGGCTAACCTCATGTATATCTTACAGTTCTCCTTTGATGGACAGATGATGCTTATTTATGAGGTATTCATCGATCCAATGTAAAATCCTAACTGAGGTATCAAAAAGAACATTTGTATCATACTGCTCATTAATACCACGCAGGAAACAATTCAAGTGGCTGCCGCTCATTTGCAACTCTGAAGTCTCACCCAAATCACAGAATCATAGAATGCTAGGTTGGAAGGGACCTCAAAGATCATCTGGTCCAACCTTTGTAGATAACCAATGGATCTGTAATGGTGAAAGGGAGAAGAGAAAGATCCTGAAGCTATTAAAGGAAGGAAGCTAAAAATATGTAATTATGTTTTCATTGAGTCAGTGTGCCATTTCCAATGGTTTTAATGATAATGAGGGGTTAATCACAGAGTGCCTCTAACCCAGGCCACCTTCCCAAACCAAGCAGAATAAACTTGTTACCACGGCACTGAAGACTTCTGGTTGTCTGCTGTATTCATGAAGTATGTCGGAGGCAACCTACTTTGCCCAAATATTTCCTGGAATCAAGTATGATTTAACAAGCTGTGAATAAGCTGTTAGCACAATTATTCTGGAACACGGATTCCAAGAGGGAAAAGTATGACAACCCCCATGATGATCACTGGTGTTTACAGTGAGATACATACACTTGGCAGTCTGCCACAAATCGGTAATTGTTTATGTGAACATCTTTGATTTATAGAAAACAAAAGAGCTATTTTAGTCTAGTTTAATATCAGTTGTTATTGAGGTTCATTTGCTAGTAATGAGAACACAGGGTGAAATTCGGGCTTCACTGAAGCCTAGGGCAAAAATCTAACAAGGTAATGAAGTGAGGATTTTGTGTACAATCTTCTTGTGCTTGTTCAGGAATTTTTTGTTTGTTGTCTCAGTTTGGGGTTTTTGTTTAGTTGTTTTTTTATTTCTTGTTACTCAGGTTGGTTATAGGAACTTCTTAATTAATTTTCTAATACTTTATTTACCTCTTATCACTCTCCCCATTCACTTACCTGCTCTCTTTTCAAGTGTTTTTAGGTGTAAGAATCCAAGCTCTGTGTCCATGCATGCATGTGGAGCTGGATAAACTACATTGAAGTTTGACAGATTTCTGAGATTTCCTTTTAAAAGCAGATGACTGAACTCCACAACCACGGAAATCACTTCCAGTCCTTTAGGTCTATATTCATACAGAGAAGTATAGAAAATTGTATATGCCTTAAATAGCATTTATGAAATTTGTCAAGCTATTAGTTCATACAATATTGAGATCTTACATTTTAGTATCTTCTCGAAATATAAAACAGCTGAAACGTTTATGTGACTGTATTATGCAAAATTAAATATTTAATTTCTCATAATATCTTCAGAACATTTCAATATTTAATAACTATTCAGCTGGAAGGTTCTCCTTATATCAGTAATGACAATGTAATAACCAGATCAAAGATCCCCACATATAAACTGAGATGACATAATCATATACACATATGATACATTTAACATAATAATTTAGTCTATTTTGAAGTTCGCATTAAAATTAGTTAGATTTATAAGAGTCCTCCTCTACCTCTCAAGATTTTCTGGAGTTATACCTATAGCATTTAGTATAACACAGCATACTAAAAATGATACGTATGGCAAACTCAATCCCTTCTTCCTGCGAACTTGGTTGGAACCCAAGCAAAACAATTGTAAATTGAGATTAAATTATACTCCATGTATCACACAACCATAAAGTCTTACGATTTCTTTAGCTACATTGTATAGCCATAATGAGGCAGAAATAAAATAATGTTAATATCAAATTCCTTGCTTCTGTGTGTACATCAGACTTAGAATATAATGGGACAGTAGCTTTCTTAGTATTAACACATTGCATTTGTCTCACTTAAGCAGCTACGTAGAATCTTCTTATAATCATCTGATTCGTGATCTTTAATTAATAAGTGGCACTTTGTACATTTTCTTATCTATATTCAAGACTATTAGTAACAACATGTGATTTATCCAGCCAATGAGAACTATTTAAAATAAATGAAGACAAAATACTGAAATATCCAAAGATTTACTCTTACTTAGGCCAACAAATTCAAAACTGGAATACACAGACATTTAGCACTCAAACGGGTGGTAGAAACCATATATTTAAAGAAATCATTGTTTGTGGCTATCTTACAGAGAGATAGATTTAAAAGCTATTTTAAGTACATAAATTACTCAATTTTTCAGCTTTATAAACAAAGAACTATAGATTATTTCTTTAAATACATAATGAAGCACTTGAGAAGTAAAATATCTTTAGTTAAATAGAAAAATATATTATGTAATTCAGAATCATAGCCAAGTGCTACAAGGCTACTCTCATCATATAAAATAGTTTTTATTGTACCAATATATTTAAGGTACTAATGGAATGTGCTCAAAGTCTGCCTTTGTAGCAGAAAATTTGCAACAGATTCTTAATAGGTTTACTTTTTACTTAGGATTTTTTTTTCTGCTTATTTGGATTTACTTTGAAAATATGCAATGTGGTCTGCATCACAGGCATTTGCTGCTACTACCTTCTTACAAACTGTCATGACTTAGAGAATGCTTTGTAAACATGTAGCATAACGTTTCTAGTCACTGCTGTGGAACTGCTACAAATCAACAGCTTGAATCAAGCCAGCCCTGTATTACTGTAAAAGTAGCAAAAATATTAAAATCATCACACAGAGTTCTGGAAATAAGTATTTGGAAGGAAAATTATTAAGTCAACTCATCTTCTTTATTTCTCTGAAATTGTATGATTGATAAACACTATGGGACTTTAATTGGGATATTTTAACAAGTCTGCTTTTGAAATATGTTCAAATTCATTTATTCAGAAATTTACAGTGATGCTTGGGTCACATTCAGTAGAAATACCACTCACCGCAATTACTATGGACTGGAACATTTTTTTCTACAAACACGTATTTGATGAAGTCTCTTGGCATGACTTTTTCTCTAAATAGCTTATTTAACTTGGATTTACTCTGATACACCCATGGAATATGGACACACTTAGCATTGATGTTTTCAAGATGTTTCACCAATAGGTGCTTTAATCAAATTCAGGTAAGCATAGTAATCGCAAGTCATGAATCACACCTGGACGCTGACAGAAAAACCATGTCCCTCTATCTCAGGATGACATTCTGATTAAGTTTTGCTACCAATCGGATGCAGACTGACTACAAACTAAGTTGACTTCTAAAACTTAATCCCAGCTCCACCCAAAACTGTTTTTGTGAATCAAGTCTTGTATGAAAGGGCTATATAACTTAACTGAATAAATTGTCATGCCCAATGTAATAACTTCTTTATAAATTAAAGCAAAACAAACTTGCTCCCAGCCTTGCCTATCAACGAGCCACAGGACATCATGATAAAAATATAACAAGCCTTAGGAGTTTCTGTATTACCATTACCTCCATAAAAGTTCTCCTTTTATGAGGGAATTATGGCCAGTTATGTAAAGGGGAACCAGAAACTGATTGCCAAGTATGGATCGTCTTTCAATGCCAAAGAAAAAACAACAGCGCTACTTTTAAGACAGAGTTCCATTTCCCTTAATGAAACTTCGACAAAATCTAGTCAGTCTTTTGATAAGACCATGGGCTACAGTTTCCTGGGATCCTGCACTGTGGTTATGTCTAAGTGATGAGAAGCACTTTGCCTATTTTGCCTGGATATAACAGCACAGCAGCGATTCATCATTGTCTTGCTTTAACTAAAAACCAATACCATCAAGCCCCTTCATCTTTCTGCAAATACATCTAGGACACCATTTTCAAACTTGGGTGCCTAAACCTATGGCACCCAAATAAGAAACTTTAAAAGTGCTGAGTAGATACAAAGCCCTCTAAAATCAATGGTCTGTATTCATCCCTGAATACAATGATTTACATCTCCTAAGCAGCAAAAATGAAGCATAAATCTTTCCTACCGAATTAGCCACAGATTGGCCCAACAAAATGAAGCCCCTGGTAATGCAGAACTGGATGCCAGGAAGAGAAGGCTGAGCAGGTACCAATTTATTGATCAACAATGAAGAAGGTGTGGGACCACGGAGACGAACATAGCACTATAAAAGTATTATCCTGCTGATTTTTTTTAAATTATTTTTTCTATTTTACTCTTTCTCTCTTACAGCATTGTTTCTTTGAATCAAAATGCAATGCTAAATATTTGTTTTGCAATGCCTAAGGCATTATATGTACTTGCTGTAGCAACTAGACTATACTCTTTTTTTTTAAGAGATACTACACAACTATTAAAAAATCCTCCAATTCTATTAATGAGCAGAAATGTTCATTTTACTTTGAAGGGGAAATATGTAACACAAAAATGTTCCAGTATTCATACTGAGTGAGAATGGCATTAAGGAAGACTGTAAAATATGTCAATCTTACTTGTTTTCCTTTCAGAAATAGTATTTTTTAAAAAGTATGAAGTCATCCTTGTAAGGACTTTAAGATAACTTTAATCTAAAAATAAACTGGGTGCCATTTTCAGGCAGGATGTTTTTCTAAAATTGGGCAACATGCTCCATTTCAACTTTGTCACTGGCTGCTTGAGTCACTGACATTTGTGAATGAAAAACATTGGTAGAACAATAATCAGTGTTGCCAAACGAAGTAGTCTGCTTATGAAATTTTGGGAATACTTATCCATGAAAAAATTACTAGCTTAGAGTATGATAAAATTAAAACACGAATTACTTAAATTGCAAAAAAACCAAACCAAAACAAAAGCTTTTTAAGGATATTACTAGATTTTCTTGCAGTTTTGTGGTCTTAAAGGTTAGTTACACCAAACTGGACCTACCTGCCTGCTCTTTGTCCTCTCAAATAAGGCACTTAAGGGAAATTAATTTACCAGTGTTTTGTAATCTTTCAGAAAATGACTACCAAAAAAATATACAGGAATATTGACCTCTGAACTTAAAATTTTGATTCAATGCACATGTTCAACTTCTACAGTATGTAAATTAATATTCAGAATAAATAGTTTTGCAAACAAATACAGTCTCCTACTTTCTGTAAAATGGAGGAGCACATCATGAAAGCTCCGAACTACTGAATGAACATAAATTCACTGCAAACTGTTATAGCACAGTTGGGACAGGAACCAAAAAAATACTCAGATCTCACTAATGTCCCAACAAGCGTTTAGGAAAGCTGCACACTCTTCTGTCTTACATAATGACCTAGGAAGCTGTTCTCAGAAGTACTGAGCAATTAATTTTCCAGGGAACTTTGGGTTTTGAGAGCTTTCAATATTTTGGAAGAGAAATTTTACCTAATGCACTTCCTCAGGATTTTCACAGAAACACAGAATCATTCTGGTTGAAAAAGACATTTAAGACCGTGACTTTATTTATCTACCTTAGGTAAGATTATTTCAGCTTCCCATTCTATCTCATCCAACATTGTCAAGAAGCTCTACATCCAGCATTTCAGAAAAAAGTCTCAATGACTTCTTATTTCCTTTAGTTACATGCCAAAGCACTACCATTATTTATGTTACTGCCTTCCTATGTATACTCATCATAATTCTGTAAACCTTTATTAATGCAGAGACGTACAGCTACTAAGTGAATCAAGACTATGAACCTAAGTTTCAAGGCCAATCTTCATTATTTATAAAAAATAATGAAATACATTTCCAGGATGTGGTAAAATGCAAGAACTTTGGCCGTAATTATTTAATGCCATTGACATAAGCTGTGTGTAGCCTGCTGGGCTGACACACCAAAGAAAGTCTGAAGGCTGGAGTACAAAATTAGTACATTTCCGTCAATCTGGTATCATAGCAGATGATGTCAGAGAGAAGTTTTCAGAATGACTGAAGTTAGAATATTGCATTTATGTGTTAACTACATTTGCTGCTGTTGCTCATCAGTTGTCTAGCACCAGACTGTCACATTCAGTCCCTCACAGACTGGGCAAATGTTACAGTTTCCAAGATAAACTCTAATCCTGTCTTCTGGAAACTCTTTCCTCCTGTTTCTGCTTTTCCCTTTTGTCTCTGCGTACTCTTTTGTCCTTCCTTCTGCACTGCCTTTCCTTTAGAAACTCTCAAAATCAACCCTTATGGGTTGTGTTTTTTTTTTCTATCTTGTTCCACACATGTTCTAATATTCTGTTGTTTAAAAATAGGTAAAGCTAAAAAAATGCAACTATAATTTCTGATTTGCTCTCTCCTTTTCCTGTTCCAGCTACCAGAATGGTGATGACATATTTAATGTTGGCAAAGATATTACACTTGAATTTCAGAATTGGCCTATTCTCCAAATTGTTCATCCTCAGAAAACACAAAGCTCAACTCTAATTTCCATTCCCATCCCGCCCTAGCTATAGCAGCTAGCCCTCTAGATTTACCCCTGAAGATCACCATACATATAAAGGCATCAAAATAACAATTTTCAGCAGACTGCCAGAGATAGACTGTTTAACTAGGAATAGAAGTTAATAACGTCTTTATTTCACTGCTATGATCTTGACATCTGATGTTATGTGCATTCTGGGGAATACCATAAAATGAGATACCACTGAGGAACAGGCTTTATAGAGCAATCAGAAATGCAGTGGAATTCCTAAGCTGTTTGTTTCCAGGTATTGTTTTCTATTTTTCCTTTTCATATTTTTTATTGGCCTTTGTTGCTCAAACTATTGAAAACAGAGCTCTCAGTAAAATTGTGGACTGGAAGCTTAATACTGAGTATTTTTTAAAAAATACTGTTTGTTAAGTTTCTTATGGATATAGATTCTCTACACTTCATTCTTCTCAATAATTTTTCTTTCAGTCTTTCCATATTTGCTACATTCCTATTTCTTGTAACTACCATACCCTATCTTCTGTGCATTCTTGTTCCTCCTGCAGATGCAGTAGCCTATACTGCCTCTGAAATGTTCTTCCAGCCTCACCCAAAATAACTGTGTTTTTAAAGATTTTCAAGCAAAAAATGGCATCTTTTATCCAAGTCTTCACCCCCGTGACCATCATAATATTCCATCCTGGACTCCCCTTGTGTCCTCCATTCCGTTCTCTCAATTCAATAACGACTAGTGGGACAATTATTCTTAAATCCTCAATTGCCTACATGTGTAAACATGCTGCACAAACACAGCCAGAAGCAAAAGGACATTAAGAACATTATTTTATAAACCAAACTATCTTTTCCTACCAATTTGCAATGTAAATCTTGCAGAACTTTCCTGCACCAAAACCCACCTGATGCAAGCAGTATTGCTCTTCATCCTGATCTGGAGGAACACAAAAAACCTGTTTTTGCCAGAGAAAAAAACCCACTTCTCATCTCACTTCACTTTTTAAAAGCATACACTCCTTTAGTCTCCCAGTCCTTCCCATGCATGATTCTGGGGCACAAAAGAGCTGAGTGAGCACTTCCTCCTCCCCTCAGGGCACTTCAGGAAAAATTGACCGGCTCCCATTTTTATAATCCAGCTTTTTTAAATCCCTAATTAGAGACCCTACTTTGATGTGGGTATCTCAAAGCTGGTTTATAACATATCTTTGCCATTTTGTCACTAATCTGCCTTCTCCACACCTACCTGAAACAATTGAACAAAGATGGAAAATAAACTCTCTGGCAGGATCACCACATCGCACAAATATTTCACAAGGTTCGGGGCCAAATCACTTTGGAGATTGATGTGTCAAAAAAGACACACTTTCAAAACCAAACTTTATATAAATGTTCAAAATCTTCAACACTATTGTTTTTCTTCTTTTTCCCCCTAGCGATTATGAAGCATATTACGTAACTTGACTGAAAATACCTGCCCAGGCAAGTATATGCCCAAGCTTTGATGTGCTCCAAGACAAAGTGTGGCTGTAAGAATTTGTCCACTCAGCTCACAGTATTCAAGGACAGTCTCTGAAACTAGCTTCATACCTGCCTTAAAGTAACAACCGCCTTTACTTTAAGCATACTAAAGCAAGTTTTCAAGCCATTTCATATTATTTTTTTTCCTGTGTATGTGTAAACATTCTTTTTTGCATACTGCATTTATTTTCTTAGGAGTTGGGGAGCTCACAGCCAGTGAAGAAAATACCAAGAAAATACTGAAAGATGGCTTAGGGAAATACACGGTCTCACATACTCAGGGCATTAGAACTCTCTTCTTTTTATTAGAAAGAAAAAAAAAGTTTTCATGAGGAGAATAATATTTATAAAATTCAATCCCAAAACACATGTTCTTGTAAGCCATATATCTTTTGTGTACTTTACAGCATCCCAGAGAGTTCAGCACATGCAATTGTTAAGACAGAAGACATATACAATACCAAAGTATTCTCATAGCTTCCTTTTACCATGTAAAGCTGTTCCCAAATAGATCATTTTACTGATGTGCATTACAGCAAGCATCTTTCATTAGAAACACTTCAAACAAGGAAAATACCTCAAGAGCGAAGGCTACTGCCTAATACATTGCAGTGATATGACCTCTTGACCGCAAGTTTTTTTTATGTGTATCACAAAAGCCTCTTGACACCTGTCATTTTCAGAGATTAATAAAAACATTTTAAAAAACCACAAAAAAAAACCCTATAATGGTGTTTGAGCTGAAACAGGTGAAATCAGGTGCAGTGTGCTTCAGTACAGCCATTAATTTTAACCGCTTTCCCCCTTTCTATCTGTTTTAATTCTGGCTCATTATTACAAATTCCTACAGATGACAGAACTACTGTATTGAAATTCACACCTTTTTTGAGCAGCTTCAGAGCACAAACATAACCTTAATTTTCATTTGATGAGAAGCCCTGCTATAAATTGGATATTCACAAGTAGCTAAAACTGACTTTTAATTGATTTCTACGACTTCCGTAAGGTGGGACAATCTTAGGTACTGGAAGACATCAGTAATCCAAGGATTTCCCAGTATTTATGTAAGACTGAACAACTCCTGTAAAATCAAAATATGTAATAAAAGAATTATCTACAAATCCATAATTAGTTAAATACCTGAAACACAAGGGGGTTTGTTTGTTTGCCTTTTTAGCATTGCAAACATTTCTTTTGGCTTAAGGTGAAACTCTGTATTGAACAGGGACAAGATTTTACAGTGTATAAAATACCAATGGTCTTTTGGTATGAATCAGCATGTTAATAACATTTGCCTTTTTATACTGTAATTTCAATCTGGCTCTTCCCACCTTAGGTCTGTCACTGTGGAGTGTTTTTGTGTCTATGAACGATTCCAAATGAGCACCTGTTAAGTCCTCCACACAGGAAGGAAGGAAGGAGGGCAACCAATCCATATGGCACTATCCCATCTCAGTCCTGAGAGGATTCTACATCTAAATTGCTACAGGTTGTTCAGATTATGAGAATTCATACATCTGAGAAGCATTAATGTGTCATGGCTGCACGACATGAAGTTTTATACTGATTTGCACAGCTCTTGTGACAAAGCTTGTGGCTACTACCACAGAAACGTTAACCTCATGCAGGCAAAGAACCAAGGCATTAAAATGGACAGTGCTGAGGAATGGCAATTTAAAACAAACAAAAAAAAAAAGACTTAATTCACTGTCACATACATACTGTGACTGTAAATGCTTTTACAAGTATATCACATGAAATGCATTGGGCAAATGCATTATTAGCATAATGTCTATCTCTTAACAAAATGAATATATTTTTATCAGAAAAATAAGTTACCACTGGGGGGATGGAGGGAATACTGCAAAAGTGCAATAATGAGAAAGCACTGGGAAAAAAAATGATCCAGGACACATATCTTCCCTTTATCTTTCAGCTCCTCTGCATGCTTCCCCTCTTCCCAATCTGCTGCTCACTGCCCAAACCCTCTCCATCCTCTTGGCCCTGGCCAGCCTCTCACACCTTGCAGCTGCTTCCCTGTAAGCCCTTCTGTCCTTGCTCAACCCCCTGGCTCTTTGTCCCATTTGGTCACACCTCACCAGCTGACCACCCAGCAACTGCTCCTCTTCCCTTGTTTTACCTTCCCAGCCCACTTACAGCTGCTGAGGGCACAGATGAGAGCCCACAACCCCTCCACAGCCCTGCCCTGTAGCTGAGCAAGCACAACGAGATGAGGCAGTGCAATGTGCCAGGGCAACTTGCTGCTCCTTATCTTCCCCATGCTCACCAGCTGGAGGCTATCCCCCATGGGAGATCTTTCCAGGACCCATGTGCTCCTCTGTTACAGCTTCAGGTTGACCACTCTTTCTGCAAAAAATAAACCACTTGAGGTCTGTTGGCTCTGCGGCCAACCCAAGAAGCACGTGTTCCATCTTCCCAACCACGTGCAAGACCATGGTAGTGTACTTTCCCCTGATGGCTAGGGAGTGAGTTGGGGGGGAGCTGGCTCCTCAAGGTGTCTGTGGCCTTCTGAAATAGCTCCCTAAGAGCTGCCTTTAAAAATACCTGAAACCTCACCTTTCAGTGTTTAATGACCTGCACACAAGATATGCCTCAGAAACGAAGAGTATATCACTTCTCATGCCAAAATATCAGAGCAAATAGAAAGGGAGCTTTTCAATTCCACCAAGAGGTAAACTGACCTATATTTCTGAGGAGAAGTTGAAGCTGCTCTCCAGACCAGTTCGTTACCTGTCCAACTCACTATGATTTTTTAAAATTCCTGAACAAATACTTACCATATAGCATACAGTCAAAAATGTGGAGGGGAGAGTCAACTCTTATTTATCATAATATAGTTGTGTCAGGTAAACTTAATATCATTTTAAAGACTTTTGATATGTTTATCAAAAAAGGTGGGGATGGGGAGGAAGCTCTGTTCTGGTCACTTGGCTATGCATTTGATATTCTCCTCATAAAAATCTTATTCAACTATTTAACAGGATGGATTGATTTAAATCACATTGTTTAAATGACCAGTTTTCATGACAGTTTAAACCAGCATGCAGGAAGCCTTGATTTAAATAGCAGATTTTTAATCTTGTTTTGTATTTGCCTAAGCAGAAGTTCTTTGTCACTGATTCATTGAACCATTAGACTATGCTGCTGCTCAATAAAACATGAACTCTTACATCAAAGTAGCTGTTTCTTTTTGCCATTATGCAATGCACATTTATATCCCTTAATTTTTTTACATTTAATTAAGTTGGATATATTTCTTATTTAGAAAAGAATATTGCTTTATTTTTTGCTACGGCGCATTAAGATTGAAATTAAAATTAGATTTGAAATGTTCTTTTAAAACTGTTCTGTATTTATTAGATTATTAAAGTTTAGTCATTTACTATACAAGGACTATTTTATTCTAGTGAGTAAAGTGCCCAATAGTTTCTGGTAACACAAGGCGTATTTTCAAAAGTGGCTAAGGATACGTACAGACACATAAAGAAACATCCTCCTACAGTTTCTAGACTGAGTTAGGTACTTGAATGCCAGGGAAATAACCTAGAAATCAACTTAGATTACCCTTTTAGTTACCACTGGATTTTTCAGCCTTGAATTAGCATGTCCACTGAGACACCACAGAAATATGTTCCTGTGCAGGAGAAACATATTCCTGCAATAAAAACCAGGTAAGTACTAGCATTCACTACAATTAACAAACATTTTAATGACACTTAAATGGATGACACAACAACATTTTTACAAAGAATGACTAGACACAGAAATTTAGCATGTCTTCCTTTGATTCTGACAGTAATTAAAAAAGTGGAAGCCTTTTTTTCATTGTAATTTGAAGAGAATTCACTGAATTCACAGGTCTGTTTTATCTATTTAGATTCTTATAATAGGTTGCAGCAATTTTAGACCTATATTAGTATTTTCATACTTTAAATGTCAAATTTAAGCTGGGTTATGTTGAAAAAGAAATCCATTCCAATGTAAGTAACTTAAACTGGAATTTTAAACCTATAATTTTTTCCCCTTAATACTACTTCAGATTCAACTCAGCTTGAAGTCTGTATATCTAAAGCCTGAAGTATGTTGAAGGTTGTAACTTTAAAGACTGCCACGGCAGTGCATGATGTTTTATCTCATTCTACTGTGCTGTAACACAGAAAAATGTACATGGTGCAATACTCTGCAAACCTTACCAATGAGTCTACTTATTTATTGCTAAGTCTTGTAGCCCTTAAATAAGCTATTAGTATAATTAAGGATGAAAGGATGAGGGCGGAAAATTGCAAGAAGTTAACTGTATTGCTTGAAAATTTGGAGCAACAATGCTACATGTTAAACACAACAGTTGTCTTAAGTATTAAATTATATATTTCAGAAACACACGGGCTTTTTTTATTCCATTACTCCGGTTATTACCTTTGCATCAGTTAAGCTCTTTAAATATATGCTTATTTTTAGGAATGTGTTACACATTCTCTATTAAACACAGCAGATAAACACGTGCTTATGTCCTCTTCAATTAAGTAGGCTTACTCCCTAAAGCACATCCAGTGTAAATTTACTGTGTTAAATTTATGTTTTTCTTATTTTTACTGCTATGCATCTCCTACTGTTTCTTCTGTATGGCACAGTCACAAATGAGTTATAATATTTAGTGTTAGCTGACATTAGCTACTGAACTCTAAACTTAGAGATTACTGGTCAAATGCAAAACAAATCCATGCTGCCAAGGCGTTTGTTTAAAATATATCTTTACTTTGATTTTGTACAATGTTTCTCCATAATTGGACTCTTAAAAAATGGATGATGCAATTTTTAAGATCTGAAACCATTGTTCATACTTTCCCATGCAAGTACTTAATGTAACCTATATCATAGAGCTCAAATAACGGACAAATTAAAATTCCTCACTCAGTATACTTTTCTGGACTTGATAAAATTTGGCTTTGTTTGTTTTGCATAGAGTTCTACTACAACACGAATCACACAGAACATGCTTCCAAATCTACATTTTATTAATGTTGATTGACTTGGATTTTAAAAGAGAGTTTAGTCTAGGCGTTACGACTGAATTTGAGCAAGTACAATTTTGTTCTCAGCCTCACGTGCTTGCTCTTTTGTTTCTCTGAGAGCAGTAGGGAAGGCGGGTATGTTAGCACAGTGTTTTTTCAGATAATTTGGCAAGTGTAGTATCTACACCATGCCAAAAAATCAAGTTCTTTCTCTTTGCGTGAAAAGCCCAGTGGCTGCACTGGGCAAGGACAGGTACTGGTGGTCAGAGGTGGCCAAAAGAAAAGGACAAGAATCAACAGGTATCAAAGCTGTGAAGTGGGAAGCTGGGGCTGTAAAACCAGTGTGTTCAGCAGGGAAAGATGGGTGGGGGCTGTAAGTAGGTGGGGAGATTAATTTCACAGGGAATGTCAAGTAATGTGGGACAGAGCCAAGAAATGAAATGGAAACAGAACATCTGCAGGAAAGACTGTCCCAGATGCATCTCAGGCCACAAAGTCTGCTCTGCTTACAACAAGCCCAGATGACCCTAACTGGAGTTTCCTTTGTCCCAGGGGCTCCAGTGCTTCTTAACCTTCAGTTCCCATTCCAAAATTCATCTTCCTTCTCTGGTCTCTGCTTACTTGATCCCCCAGTATTATTCATAGCTCCTTGTCCTTTTCAATCTATTAAGCCACTACTGCCTTCTCTTTTTCTTTTGGATATAGGAACTGTGTTCTTTCTCTATGGATCAGTTACAGAAAATGATCTAAAATCTCTAGCTTTCATGATGCATTTACTCACAAAAAATATTTAAGAAACATTACTATTGATTGCCATTGAAACCCATAAGGATATTTTGCATAGCCATCTTTCCTCTCCATTTTTATATTTACCAGGTATGCAAGGCACACCTTCCAGTAACTATCACGTTGAGTGATTTAATAGAATTTTAAGAATGCATGCAAAGTACAGGGGAATAAAATAATGCATCAACTTATCCATTTTCCTTGGTTTTCTGTGTTAAGTCAATGTTTTAGAAGATATTCTGTAGGACAGATTTCATTTAACATTTCTGGGTTGGTTATGCCTTTGAAACTTCAAAAGACATCTGTGAGTATGGTAGCATGTTTCTAATTCATGTGTATATAATCTTAAAAAAACTTTGAGAAACATTTAAGTCTGCAAATGGATAAAGGCTAATGTTAAAGATATTTCTAAAAGGACGAAAATATTTTTGTGTATCTCCTTACTGCACATAATTTAGATAAATTCCACCATCTTCACTGATGTTGTCACAAACAATGACACAACTGCACCTGCTTGCCAAATGTTATGAAACCCAAAGGCAACTGTTTCATGAAGTCTTGCCTATTATTTATGTACACTGCATGAATTTTCATTAAATTCATAATTTAAAGCTTCTGTTCTCCTTTTCTTAGGATTTCTGAGAAATACTTTAGGCATGATTAAAAAAATACTTAAGCTTCATACAATTAACATTAATAACGCATTTACTGCACACCAGTCACTCCAAGGATGCAGATTAAGATGATATTAACCTCTTCAGCCAGAGCTATGCTCACTTCTGAAGCAGGGTCACCCACTACCCTGAAAGTCCAGTCTATGAAGGGAGTAAAGCGAAGCAAACCTTGCATAGGATCTGCTCTACATTTCAGGCTGTGACAACCTTTTCTTCACATGATTACTGTCATGTTAAAATAGAGAAAGTGACCGTATTTATTCAGGATGCTAGAGAAGTTTTTCTGTTATAAAAGGGGCCGGTAGAAAATACATTCCTACTCCCAAAGGATTTATCTTTCCTAGTGTGTTAGTTCTTCCACACCTGGAAGGATCTGGGAGATGTTCTAATTTAGTACAAATACACACACTCACATAAAGGATCTCCACGTTAGAGCATGAGGTAATTGCATTCAAATTGTGTTTCTCTTCCCTGTTTGAAATGATACCTCAAGCATACTGGAGTTCCTACTCCTTTCTAAGTTCACTATAAACACCAGACAGACAGCATATTGTATGAGGCAGCATTTAAAAAAAAAATGACACCTTTTATAGAAACCCTGACGCATTTTTTATGTTATTTGTATTTTGCTTTCTGTGATCTTTTTCCCCCCTAGTGTCCTAAAGCAGGACTAACCATGATAGAGGACTATTAGAACCAATGCTGTTTGAAATCAGGACAATTTGCAACAGCAGGTTCAGTGTATTTTGTATCGCAGATCCATAAACATGAGAACTTAGATCGCATTAGTGCTTTCTATGGCAGATTAAAAATTCTACCATTTACTGGTGAAGTTAAGTCTTGAAGTCTAGGACTGGATGGTTCCTTATAGCGTGTTTCCTATGAGTTAAGAAAAAGAGAAGATAGGCTATTCTTTGCAATTTCACCCGAGAAAACTGATAACAAAGCCTCAGAAACCAAGACAAGACGAACTGTTTCTGTTTCCACAGAACATTCTGTAGGAAAAAAAAAAAAAAAAAAAAAGCCTAAAATATAAAATCACCTTCAACAAACACCTTTATGGCAAAAAAAGTCCCCCAAAACCACAAAAAAACCCCGAACAGTTTCTGAGGCTTGTAGAATGTCTGCAGTATAAAAACCAATCAGATGCACAGGTCTGCAGCACACCCGAAGATGGACTAATGCTGCATCTGGAAGAATAATTTGTGAAAGGAAAGCTCTCTTACTGGCTTTGCTATAATTTTTTGTATTTTCAGATACAGTTAAAAGAATTAACAAAACAAAACACTAAGCTTAGTGTCTCCAGGATACCTGGAGACATGACATACAGCGAACAGCAAACTTTCTTTCCTCTTTTTCATTTTCACATAAGAATTTCAAAGAAAGAGTACTTTGATATGACAACTTACTTTATAGTGTGAAGGCTTTTAAATGTGAAACCTGATAGTAAAGTTTAAAATACAGTTAAGAGTCCTGCACAGTTTGAAGAGAGGCAACTGATGAACCTTAAGAATGTAAGTATATAAAAAATATGATACAGCCTAAAAAAAGCATTGAATAAAAAAATATTTGGAATCACCCAGGAATCACCCTGTATATCTTGACAAACATAAATCAGGTTGCAAGTTTTTGCTTTTATTTATAAAAGCATTACGTTCTAAAATTGCATGTACTTCTGCCGTACTCATGTGCACAGATGTCTTATATACATGTTGTATATTACAACATCATCCTGAATACCCAACCATTTGAACAATTATGATCAGGTGCACAATACAGGGAATTGTACACCAAAATACAACACAGAAGAAATCAGTAGCTATAACCTTCCCAGAAAAGGGAATACATCTACACCGTACCCAGTGCTCTGACTGCAGCACAAGCAGACAGACATACATGAGCTAAGTTTTAACTAGGTTAGTGGGTAGCGCTGGTTGTGACAGACATAGCTCAGGGCAAACTACAAAAGTCAAAGAATCTGGGTAAATATTCAGACAGTTGAGATTTTACAGTGCTCTTCAATGCTGCAGATACAACACTAAGAGCACATACACAAGCTAGTTTAAAGTTAGCCCAGATAAAACAGCTGCTAAAGGAAGTTACTTCTCCTCTTTATTTGACTAAGTCTGTACCCCTTGTAGGCAACTTAAGGGAGATGACAGGTTTTAGATCACAACCTAAATCTTAAGACTTAAAGTGAATTTCTTCCTTGGCTCGATCTATTTCCAGAATTTTCATGTTGAAGTTCTTCCTGAAAATGACTTAATATTGCCATTGCAACCTTACCCAGTCTTTTTCTTTTGAGCAGACACATACCCATTTTGATGGGAGATGACATGCTGCTGAGCTCCTTGGATTTGGGTAGCGATTCATCATTCCATCTGGCCAGGCAGAGTTTAATAGTAGGGACCCCAGAGGTAACATTTGGTCTTGACAAAAATAATTTGCTGACTATCTACAACTTAGCTAGACGTATCTTTGGAATTAAGTCGGTAAAAAATTAATTGGGATGGGACTGCATGCTAATTCTGCCTTTTCAGACTGCATTCCCAAGTATTTGGTACACAATTATATACTATTATAGGATTAAAAAAAACCAAACTTTTTAAAACATCTGCTATGTAAACTACAACAGCCACAGAGAGATGGACTTTGCTAAATAGAAGAGACTAAAGATTGGTATACAGAGGCATCAAGATTGATACAGAAAAATACACAGAAGCAGAAGTTTGTGTGGCCGACAGATGAGAAAAGGTAAAGGTGAAGGGAACACAATGTGGGGGGGGAAGGATAAAGAAAGTGATCCAACACCAACATGCAAAGCCAACAGAAAGAATGAAGGGAGACCCCACAAAAGAGCCAAAGGCAGCAGGTGGAAGGATTCACTGGGAACAAGAAGAGATAATCAGATTTAAAATAAATCCTCAAATTAATAAAACAAATATTAATCTAGAGGTCAGTAACTAGAAGGATCTATGGCCTCTTATTGGAAACAGCCTACTCTGGGCAATGCTTTATTACTACTAGCCCTGGAAGATAGGCCATATTAGTTTTGCCAATTAATCTCTAAATTTAACATCAAACTTGAATTATTATAAGTAACAATATATAAAAACTTCATACCACACAATATAATAATAAACGTTCTGTTCAGGCTTAAACAGCCCCATGGCTGCAACAGCTCTAGACAAAGTAATATAAAGTGACTACAAAGTAACTTCCAGCCTAATACCCACACTTAATACACATACTCAGAGACATAAAATCCACCCACACAGATTCTCTTACAAAGAGAAGTTGCCCAATCTAATTCCTACAAATCACACTTAGCTCCAAAAATATCTTCAGTTTGTCTTCTGATAGCTTAAAATATTTGTGCAGTTTTTTTGGAGGGGATGTACAGGGTATTTGTTTCTTTCACTGACTGGCATACTGCAGGATATTTTCAATTTTCAATACAGACTGTTTCCTATAGTTTAATGTCCACTATGCAGAATCAGTGACCTAGTATACTTCTTAGAATTAGTTAAATACTTAGCAGGGCACTGTTTAGACATTTACATATACACAAGTTCTGCTTCTTTCTGTTCTGAGATCCCTAAAGAAAGAGAGAAAAGAAATCATACTCATAGCACTCACTATGCAGATAGAAACAATTATCTATGGAAAGAAATGAAATAAGAAATCAAATAGCTGTCAGTTGTGACGGCTGTCATTTTGACACAAAAAACATCAATTAAAAAGAACAATTTCTCCTTTGCTCCACTTTACCTAATCGAATTAACACTGAAATCAATTTAATATTTCAAATAAAATTATATATATACATATAGACACATGTACTTGGTTAAGGAACATTTTTTGTTTCCTGTTACACCACCTCCCTCATCTTCTTTCAGTGCATAGATTATATGGCATGTCCTGCGCATGGACTTCCCTTATATTGGTGTACTGGTGTTGCCTTTAACCTCAGGGGAGCTCCACTGGTTGAGCTGTATGATGGTACTTCTTTCT
>CM036586.1:28574447-28584447 GCA_020745705.1 Hemiprocne comata
ATAACAAAATTTTGCCCCTTTTGAGATTATGATGTGCAAGCCTGTAATACCCCTGCATAATTTTTCAGAACTTCAGTTTTAATTCACAAAGAAGAGGCATTTTTTCCTAATGTGACTTGTGGTCAATTTAGGTAACAATAAGTGATATCAGATGCAATAAGAAGTTTCATATATAATTTACATATCATCAGTACTCTTTATGGCATCAACTTCTGCCACAGGTGTAGTACTTGTGGTTTTCTATGTATGTCACTTTTTAATTCAAACTGTTCATACAGTATAAGAAAATTAATTTCCTCTTTCAAGGAGCCAAAATGCAAGTTTCTAGTGATTTAGAAAACAGAACTACTGTCCGACATACAGAAACATGTTTTCTTTAATGTTTAATTTAAGACTTCACATAATAAACAAAAAATCCTGTTATTTTCCTCCTTCTTTTTAAATAAACACAAGGATGAAACACATAAGAAAGCAGAACTTCTATTTCTACATCATCAGGATAACCTGAATGCTAGCATCACATTTTTGCTCCTGTGAATATTATTTATATTTTGTAACACTGAAATGCTAGTGGTAGTTGATAAAATGTAAAAAAATGTAAAAATAAAACTGCTTTGGAAAAATAATTTTAAACATAGACAGCTGAAACAGATTCTTACCAATAAATTCACATAAAACATTTAAAAAGATTATCTTGGTAGAACTGACTTAATGAATACTCAAAATGCAAGCTCAAATCTACCCTGTAAAGCAATCATGGATTTTAGCAACTATTTTGACCTTAGTGACACAAACAATTAATTCTACAAACTTAATATCAAAATAAAATTCTACATCTAATGCAGAATAATCTGCCAATGTATTTAATCAAGTATATGCTTTTTCCATGTATTATACATTCTAGTATCAAACACTGATTTTACTAGACAAGAAAAAAAATGAAAGTGAGAACCTCAGAAGTGTATGAATGTATATATATGAGACAGAGGATGCCCCGTCATAAGCCAAAAAAAAGCATAAGAAACAAGTCTGAGCAGTTTGCATCATATTTTAATAATAATAATAATAATAATCTACATTCACTTTAGCAATATTTATAAATTGATAAATATTGACAGTAAGATAAAAAGTTGCTTACGTTCTAGTCATACATCTTCAAAGCCGACCTGATGACTTGTGACAGCACCCAATCCATTTATCACCAAGTATATGTTACAATATATTATAGAATACTGTCAGTCTTTCTTGATACATGGATGAGGAGTAAGTCCCTGATTTAAGCCAAACTTCCCATTTCTATATAAAGACCACAACAACACAGTCCATCAAGCCAGTAACAGGATTGTCTAAACTTCTTGTTATTGCTTAAAAGAATCTAATGAAGTATATTATTTTAGCTTCTTTACTTTCTATAAATTCACCAATTTGTCATCATAATGCTTGAACAAGATGCAAACCGTATATAACTAAAAATTTGTAACTTATCCCATTTGCTTTGTACATAGTCTAATATTTCTCATGTTTAACAGTCCCCAGTACCTATTCATGCCACAGTGAAAACTTATTTTGTGATTTTGGTCAGCTGATATAGCTGTTCTTAAGCATTAGCATTTCTTTATGTAGCTGCCCAGCTGAAGGAAATGTATTAAAACCTGCAATCATTCACTTGCTTCCTTCTGAAAACCCTATAACAAACTTGATTTGTTTATTTGAAGGCCCCCAATAAAATGACCCAGAGAAGCCAAAAAGAGAATGTTAAACTATGACATCAGTACGTTATATCTTGCACATATTTAAACAATAAAAAATCTTAATAATAACTGCAGGTACGACGAGGTTTGTTCTGTTATTCTACTTGTCAAAGTTTGTTAGGCAAGTCACAGATTAAAAATAACATTTTAGAGAGTTACTACAGTGACAATTATAAAGCCAGCAGTTTCTTCTTGAATCATGTATCAAAAGGCATCTGTTCCGAAATAAAAAAAAAAGAAATAGAAAAAAAGAGGAAAAAAACAAAAGCAGCATAAAGCTATGCCCATTACCTAAAGGACATCCTACTGAATGTTTACTAGTGTTTATGTTTCACATCAACATATTTTATAGATGGATTTATATGCCTAACTAAAGTTATATTTAAATCCTATGGTGCAGACCCTACTATAAAATGCCTCTTGAGTCCTATTAACTGTACCCATGGTTTTACTTTGCCTGTCTGCTTATTTAAGATCTAATCACAGTTTTGAAGAAAAGATTGTCACTTCTAAGCCTGTCCCCTCAGAACCTGTCGGTTATTAGTACTCAACTGGATATTTTCGTCTTCAGTTGTTATTCTCTGTGGTCTTTGCAAATGCTATCTACTGGAATCTGTGCCTGTATGGACAAATTGGCTACAAATGCCTAGGACTGCTGCTTTAAGAAACATGTAAGTGGCAAATTATTCTGCTGGTATTTTTGTGATTTAAAGTGTTACACTCAAATTTAGTTTTCTAAACATTCTAACCAATTAAATACACTCTCTCTCAATAAAGATTTTAAAGTGCTGTTATAATCTTACCACCTGAACAAAGGTAAGAGCATGTTTTTCAATGATAATAATTTTCTGGTTTACTTAAGTGTATATATAAAATTGCATATGAAAATAGTATATATACACAGCGTACATATATAGATAATAGTGTGTATATATATTTAGGTATAAGCCTGCTAAGAACTTACTGAAGACACTGAAACCTCTGTTTTCTCAGACTGTAATAGTGTAAGTTAGTGCTCAATTGTTAAAACAGAATATACTTGAATTTGAAGCAAGGTACAGGCTTAAGCCTTCAACAACTTCTGATAGTGCAATCTACAACTATTTAATTCTTCCACATTTTCTGTTACCATTTAAAATATTTAACTATAAATGTAGCTCTTGTACAGTGCTTAATTCAGCACTAAGAATGATTTAATTTCAAGAGCTATTATTGACCTGTTATTTCATAGGCCCATACACATGCAATTTATCTATCATGTTAAAACATGTTTCTATAAAACAGGATTTTTATGATATTTTATATTACAGGAGACAACTTTCCTTCTATTAATGCAATACCTGGCAGTGAATGAAAAACCTCAGTATTTACAAATGAAGGGTTCGAACTGCAAAGGTGCTGAGCAGTCTCAGCAGATGAGAGGACCAGACACTGAAGACTTTCAGGAGTTCAGAGCAGGTCCTGGAACTCTGCAGAATCAGACCCCAATTGTTTACCAAACAAATTGTTTGGGGCTTCACTGCATCACTGCAATCTGCATCCCCTGGTGGGGAGGCAACTCTTTAGGTAGACAAAGTAGAAGGAATTATGTTTGTGCAGGTTTTAAAAGGGAAAGAAATCTTACGGTGACAAAAATTCAGTGATTGCATCTCAGAATTAGATGGTGTCAGCAGTCAGACAACGATTTAGTTTTACAGTTTTAAACATAAAAGCAGTTCTCCATTAGCTTGTTAAAAAAACAAACTAAAAAATATGTTTTAAAAGTGAAAATGGAAACATACCTACAGCAAAGCTGCTTCTCCCTTTTCCCATATTTTCAAAACCACACATCCAAATTACAGTCACACTCATGCACACACAGACAGGCACATGCTCTTTTTCATTTCAGTGGTTCTGAGCTAACCAGCATTTTTTATTTACACCTACGACAGCAAAGCATCTTTATTGTGAGAAGTCTCTGTGGTCCCTTCACCCCAGCTCCGACTTTGGAACAATTCACCGTAAGCAAAGCGAAGTCTCAAGTAATGTGGCCCTCTGGTGGAAAGCTCTGCATCACGTCCTACGCGACCGAATCGCACAGTAAACTAACAGATTCTGAAAACATGCACTGCAAGGCTTCGGTACAACTTTTATAAATACATCTCGGGATTTTAATCACCAGGCGAGCGCGGTGGCGTGCAGCAGTATCAGCAAGAGATTGCTGCCTCGAGAAAGGGGTCCTGGCATTTCAGCATTAACATGCACAAAAACAACAACAAATAATGCCCCACGCTCTTCACTTGTATGACACTTCACATTCAGCATGCACAGAGGGTCTGCAGAAGGGTGCTCCTCTGAAAACAGCCTTTTATTTGTTTAAAAACAAACAGGAAAGAAAACAAACTTACCTGCTGTTGTTGCAGATGCAGCAGTTCTACTGTGCTTACTTCAGTGCTCGTGTCACCACTTGATCTTCCATCTCTGCTGCCAGCATCTAATTGGCTGCTTAGAGTGCTCATTCCATTTTGATTCATTGAACTGTTGCTTATTGTCTCTGTCGCAGATTCCTGCATCATGACTTAATACCTAAAAGTGATTAAGAAATATCAATTAACACAACGCGTTACACCTTCACACTTCCATTATCAAGATGTCCCTCTCTGCCAATTACACAGACAGCATCTTTAGAAGAAGAAAAAAGCCTCGCGGAGCCGTTTACCAAGAAATGCAATGCAAACTCTGCTTTCATACAGATACTGATCACCGGAATTATGGTTTCTATAAGCAATCTTTGTGTGCTTACATTTAACGGCCAAAATAACACACCATGCACGCAGCATGGTCAATAACATTTATGAACGACTACATTTTAAAGTCTACCTATAAAACCAGTTTAAATGAAGGCACGATTTCACACACTGCTCTATATTTCCTATTATCTAGCTTTGACAACCATGGATGACTATACAGCCTTATTTAAAATATTCACTATCTTGATTCTGTCAGAATTTTACAGCAGATCTTATGCAAGGCTGTTGTTTAATGATGCACAGCTAATCATACAAAATTAAAATTTTGTAAGGGTGTTACAAATCATATGGTATCAACCAATGATAAATAGTATAATGGGCTTCTCCTTTTTTGTGACTAAATAAAATTTTGCCTCGGAGGCATTTTAAGAAAAAGCTCCTGCTGCAAACACGTCAGATATTGCCTATTTTTTTAATCAAACGGCTGATATTCATTTATTTTTCTGACATTTAAAACATTTAATACTGTCCTTCCTGGGAAGTAATTAAGCTTATGCATGAGCAGCAATCAAACTGTTCACTTGAAGATGACTTAAAACTCAATTTTAACATAGGCAAATAAATGAAAGATATAAAATTAATTTTCCAGGCATGTATTAGATATGAAAGCTGGAAATAAAATCTATCAAGAATATCACTAATGATTGTGCTAAAAACAGCATAAATTATGCATATTACCTTCTCTACAGTAATAAATGTTTTATCATTTTCACTGCATAAATATACTGTACTTTCAGGATAGCAATGAGATGTCCTGCCAAGATCAGTTGAAATCTTTGCAGTAAATAAAGAACCAACGTGCCCTTACAAACCAGAATTGCAAGGCACATTTTGTATCTGTAATATGGAAAGGTCAAGGTCCCTTCTCAGGGCCACCAAAGTCCTCTCCTGCTCTCACAGGGTCAGAATGGACCTCACTTTCCCTCACCCTCACTCCCAACGTACTGAAAGAGTCCCCACAACAACCTGCCTGAGCTGTGACTTTAAAACACACCTCTGAAGGGGAAGGGATGTGAAAGCAAACTCAGGAAAAGAAGCAAAGCTCATTGCTTAGCATAATTATTGACCTTAGTTATTTGTTCCTTTGCAAAGTATGAGCAATAGCCTTTCTTTGAAAAAAAAAGCAGGAAAAAGATCATTGCAACTTCAACTACGTGCATGGGATATTAATCAAAATGCTGTATGAATTAATACAAACAAGTGCCTACATGATAAAGTGAAAGCATGTATTTTGTGAAGAAATAAAAAATAGTAAAAGTTTAGTTACTTAAAGATGGTCTGGTCAAAAATAAACAGGATGCAAAAAACCCAAACATGAACACAGTTAACATAAAGGAGGGCAGCTGTTATAGCCCAGTAAACAACAGCAGCACCAGATGTGTTTATGAACAAACAGCCCTCTTAAACACTCCTATGAACATCAGCAAAGAAAAATAATAGAAATGGAAAACGTGATACATGCAGTGATGAATTTTACAAGGCAAAAACAAAGCTAATACTCTTTTCTGAGATTAGGCAGCTAATAAGTATTCAAATTAGGCATAAATTTTACATGTACAATGTTTAAAATATTCAGAGAAAAGGGTCTGATTGCCCTTAGTAGTTATATGAAAATTCTAATGCGGGTATGCCACAACTGTGGGAGCAGGCAGCCCTTTCCGATTTTTACAATATTTACTTTCAATAAAAAGACAAGTATATCAGAGTGGAAATCTATTTAAAACACTTCATCAACTGTATCGTTACAAGGATTTGGAAATTCGGGAAATTCAAACATTAATCCTCTTTTAGTCAAACAAAGATTTAACCAACAGACAGGTTCATCTTTTACAAATTTGAATGTTAGACAATAACAGTGGTACATTTAGCCAAGCGCATTAAAAGGGCAAAGAGGTGTAAATGTTAGATAATCAAAACATCAGAAAACACTCCGAAATTTAATAAATACATCACCCCCCCCCCGTTTTTACATCTCTCTGACTCTTTCATTACAATTAGCAGAGGAGAGTGAAACATCTTCCAGTCCATATTAACCAAAGGATTTTGTGTCTTGTGGATTTTGTATCCTTGCAAAGCCCCAGAGTGTAGTTCAGGCTCTGCATTTTAAGTTGAAGTATCTGTGAGCCAGCAGAATCGGGTTTAACGTAACATAACCAGTAACACTGCTCTGGCAGCAGAAAACAACAAATCCGACCCAACAGCTGTGCACAAGGAAAATGAAACTCCAGAGTACCAGTATTAGAAAGGTTAATTTATTTGAAAGTGAAATGGGAAAAATATTGAAGCATTTATACAAAGAAGAAAGAGTCCCTAGAATTTTATGTTAAAAATAAAATGTTTTTCCTAGTTGTAAAAGGGTATTTTTAAAAACAATACTGAAACTTTGGGTTGAGTAACATTCTGTGTTGGTTGTCCACAGCCCCCTTCTCACTGCTGGCAACTAAAAAAGGGCTGCTGGAAACACAAGAATACAGAGACTTTTTCTTTCCCTGTCTTTTCTCTTGCATACACATTCACATATATACAGCTGTATCTACATACATGTATGTGTATGTACTATAAACTTTAAGCCCTCACAAATAAAAGCACTGAAAACATCTAAACTAGGGTAATTTCTGATATGTATGTATCACTAATTTCAGTTATTGGTGGAAGAATAATTTGGATCTGCAACATCTTACTAAGCAAACTACCGTAATTTTTTTCTTGCTTCTGCAACAGTACTGAGGCTTCTTAGCATAATAACCATAAATAAATACAAAGGAAATACAATGGCTGCCAGATACTAAGGACAAAACTTTAGTATTTCAAATAAGACAAGAAAAAACATACAGGTCCCTGTTTACACACATTTATACACATTCACACTTTCTAATCCTTCTTGTTTTCTCTTGCTGTCACACTTGCTGTCAGTCACGCGTGTGCCTACACAGGCACGCCTGTACACACGCACCCACACTCACAGACACAGACGTTCACCAGCACCTACTTCTGTTGTGATGCCCAAACTCTTGCTGCCAAAGGTGAGCTATAAGTTCTGCTACCAGGTATTATGAACAAAGGCATGGGGAAAATATTTGCTGCTCTCTGCATGAGAGAATGAAATGGTAGATTATTTTAGCGTGTCGTTGCGCTGCAGGTCGAATGCCCAATTCTGCCAGGGCAACCAAGCAATCATCCATACCAAAAAAGAACTACTGGTCCTGTGAAGTTAGAAGCTACAGTTTTACTTTTCTCCCCTGGAGTGAACTATGTTTTCTGTGTGTGCATGTGTGTGCGTGCACGAGTGTGTGTTTTAAGCCGGCAAGTCACCGTACAGATACTTATTCTCTACACCACTTCCCTTTTGAAACATTAAACTGACACTGGAACTGACTGCACAAGATTGCATTTTCTCTTCCTAAACAACTTGAATTGAAAGGTTACTTAGTGTAACAATATTTACTTGCAGAATTGTGTTGTTACCAAGGGTATAATGGATGGTGGCTATGCAGGTTTACGCAAGAATGAGTGAAGCATGAGGCATTAGCCATGTGTTTGACATGTTTCAAATTGCTATAATCCAGCATTAAACACACCCAGCAATTCATGCCATTTCTTGCAGCCATAATCTTGAATAAAGCGTGCACAACCACTTATTATATAAATTAGTATATGACTCCCTGTTATAGTCACAACAGTGCTTTTGTGTTTATTTTGCATCAAAACGTGGTCTTTTATTTGTACAAATAGCAGGATAGAGAGCCGTAGCTCAATTAGATCTCCTTATTTTATGACAGGGTGTGCCGAACGCCAGGCTGGCGGGGTTTGTTTTGCCCTGCCAGGTACGGGTTCCGCTGGCGCCCAAGTGCCCGGCTCCAAGGGCCGCTCCTGCCGGCCGGGAGGCGGCGGAGGGTGAGCGGCACCGGAGCTGCCGCCAGGGGGCGCGCCGGGGCGAGGACCTCGCCCCGCCCCGCCCCGCCCCGGGCGCTCCAGTGAGGTCTGCGGGACCCAGCCCTTCGCTGCCCCCCTGCCCTTCCGTGGCACTTTCCCAGGTGCTGAGGCAAACGAGAAGCTGATCTCCAGCTGCCGGTGGGTCCTGGCCCCCCACGAGTGACAGCGTCTTTGCACCCTTACGGAGTGGAGAGCGCCCTGTGTGCCTATGCACGTCAGTACTGGAGACACGGAGCTCGGCAGCCACCATCACAAAACACCTCCAGAAACCGGAGTGGCTGCCTGCCCTGCTCTGGGGTGAGCCCCCTGAACCAAGGCAACACCCTCGGACCCATGACCCTACACTGGTGTTAAGAGGCCCATGCCTGTTGACCCACAGATACACCCGTAGCGCCCAGTGCTCAGTACCAGGAACCTGACACTCCCCAGCGTGCTCACGCCTTTACCTTGTTTCACTTCCTAAGACAGAGCCGAAAATCCGGCCTTTTAAAACTGGACTATGATGTGAAAGCAGAGGTGAGGAGCTAGGCTTAAATAATGGTAACTTTTGTGCTCTGCTGGAATTAATTCATCATTGACACAAGGCACAATGCATCTGAAGTCTTGCGCTGTTACGTTAAAAGTCTTTAATACTTAAGATTGCTTAATAAATCAAAATGCCAAATATGAAGGACGTTGCTGAATATATGAGAACAAAAAATCACACAAGCTAAGAGAATATTTGTAAAGGTTGGGTTTCTTTTGCTTCATCTAAAACATTTAGCTTTCAAAGCTTGAGTTAAGCTGAGACATAAATTACTTCAACCCGTATTTTTAAGTATGTAAGTAAATCAGTATGATAAAAACACTAATTAGGTCAACTGGTATTGAAATAGTGCAAAATAAAGTACCTATATTACCAGGTTTAGTATATGACTATCTATTCAAAGAAGTTTTCTTGGTCAAAATGTGAAGTATGCTCAAACACCTTGTGTTGAAAGGTCTTTCAGGAAAATGGAACTTCCGGTTGTGAATTATGGGACATGTCTTTGCACAATCGGAAAGAATACTTATCACAGCTGCATCAGCGAGTAAAGTCAGCATCTTTGATGAGAAAAAACACAGCATTTTCATGGTAAAACAATTATCTCTTCAAAGCCAATTAATCATTTTACTATTTAGAAAACCCTCACAAATTAAGATGGTAGTTGTGAGTAAAGTAACAGTTCAAAAATGGCTAAAAAGGGAAGTGATGGGACAACAGTGTCTGGGTCTCAACACAGAAAGCAGTCCTATTGTGAAGCATTCAAGCCGTAGCACGAAACTTTTAAAAGGGCACTCATATTGTGGGTCTCCAAAAGCAATTTCTGGACACAGATTTACAATGACATTGACAACTGGATTTGTACAAATTACCACAGATGAGATTTATTTATTAGAGACAAGAGCCAGCAGCTCAGCACACTTTCCACCACCACCCCCCCCGAAAGTGCCAGGTGAAGAAAACGTACATCCCTACTGTAGTATTCTGTCTTAACAGGTGCACTC